>QVRM01000064.1:0-53395 GCA_003439945.1 Dermanyssus gallinae
ATCAGGGCAGAACCCTGCGACCACACCAGACCCCTTGGGGTCTAACAGGGTAACTTGTCACCAATGCGGCCAAACTTTCGCCAGGCGAGGCTTCCGTAGACATGTCACGGTCAAACATGGGGGCGGGGGCGCCACTCTAGTCCCTAACGGCGTCATGAACGAGTCCAATTTCGACCTCACGGAGTGCATCCAGGCGTTCATGAAAATGGAAAGCTGGTTCGTATCTTGCCCAAAGTGGTAAGGAAGTCGGTGGCTGACGCCCTGTCAGAGGTGTGTATTAAGGTTGCCTCGGACAACGACGACGCCGCCTGGCTCGGGCTTTTCTCTTTCGCTCCAGTCGTGCTGAGGTTACCAATAGGCCGCAGGGATACACGCTCTCTAGCAGTGGTCATCAGAAAGAACTTAGTGGAGTTTCGACGCGGCGTTCGGCTTACAGATCTCGTTCCCCCTGCTCACGGCAGGAGAGTCGGGTGGTAATGCTGGGCAAAATCAGTCGATCACGCGGGCCGTGTCAGCCAAGCTATCGGACGGGGACGTGTCCGGAGCAGCCCGCCTTCTTCTATCTGATGACGTCATGGTCGATGAGCCAGCGGCCGCAGCGTCGTTACGGGAAAAACACCCCCCCGCGCAACCGGACTTGTGCTGGCCGTCTCCCCCACCCTTACAGCTCTTACCTTCATCTACGTCAGCCGAGGATGTTCGTTTTGCTGTCGGATCATTTGCAAGAGTTCGAGCGCGGGCCTGGATTTTATGAGACCTCGACTCCTACAGGATCTTCTGTCACCGACTCTCGGCTTCTCATCCGACACACTTAGTAAGGCCCTAGCGAAGGTAATTGACCTACTGCGATGGGGAGCCCCGCATCCAAGGTGGTGTCCCCTCATCTTCGGAGCGAGACTGTTTGCGCTGAAGAAGAAAGACGGCTCGTTCAGACCTATCGCTTGCTCTTCAGTACTACGTAGGGTCGCGGCAAAATTAGCAGTGAGGGATTCTAGAGATCTTATCAACCTAGCAATTGGGCCCCACCAGTTGGGTTTTTACACCAAGGGGGGTGCTGAAATAATGATCCACGCCACCAGGGCTTTTATAGATTCTCGAATCGATTCGTCCGTGCTAGTTAAGCTTGATTTTAAGAACGCTTTTAACACTGTGAAAAGGAATCACCTGTTGAGAGTGGTCGGAGATGAGGCCCCTGGCATCTATCACCAAGTGAAATTGGCCTACGGCGATTCGTCGCACTTGGTTTTACCCTCGGCACTGCTCACCTCGGCTGTAGGGGTTCAGCAAGGAGACCCCCTCGCCCCCCCCTCTGTTCTGTCTTGCCGTTAAGGACTTGGTGAACTCACTCGAGAGTCCACTCAACCTTTGGTATTTAGATGACGGGGTTCATCGCAGGCAACATTGGTACGGTCTGTGAGGACATAAAGAAGATCTTAAGTTTCGCTACATGCAGTGGTCTGGAGCTGAACCCAACCAAGTGTGAGGTTCACATTATCGGCTCAGGTAAAGCTGATATCTCCGCTTTACGGGATCTTCTTCCGGGGTGCCGCGTAACAGGCGACGACTTGGACCTCCTCGGGGTACCCCTGTTTTCTTGCCACCTTGGACCGAAAATCGAACAAGAAAGAGAAAAGCTCGAGATCGGCTTCAATCGCCTTCCCCAGCTGGGCGCTCACCGGGGGTTGTACCTTCTGCGCGCATGTTTCTCTGCGTCAAGGCTAAACTACCTGTTCAGGGGAATCAATTGTTCAGCCTTCTCGCCCCAGTTGGAGGAAATAAACTTGAAGCTAGGCCTGGCGTTGGAATCTATACTTAACCTGCGGTTGCGAAACGACCCCTTAGTTCAAGCCGCCTTACCGGTAGCCAGAGGTGGACTGGGCCTGCCTGAAGCAGTTTCTCTTGCAATCGCAGCACACATCGCATCCTTGCATTCGGCGACGAGTGGCGTTGAAGCTAATCTGGACCCCGAAGCAGTTTCAAATTTTCGAGCTACGCTTGAACGAACTCAGGAAGATGCCATTGCATTTTGTGGGTCTCTACCGGAGACCCCCTCATTTCAGCGCGCGTGGTCAGAGCTGGCAAACAACGGTCGTTGGAATGGCTTATGGGACCGAACAACTACGGCCGCCAACAAAGCGAGGCTACTGGCAGTTTCTTCACCGGGTGCAGGTGCATGGCTGCAGGCCCTCCCAAGCCCTCAGCTAGGCACCCTCCTGGACGACGAGTCCACTCGCATACTAGTCGGGTTGAGGCTGGGAGCAGAGCTAGTCTCCCCACACCGGTGCAGATGCGGTGACGAGGTCGATTCTCTAGGCCACCACGGACTTTCCTGTCCCCAAAGTTCAGGTAGAATCGCGCGCCACTCAGCCCTGAATGAGACATTCAGCAGGGGGCTGCGATCGGCAGGCTACCCATGCATTTTGGAGCCGTCTGGCTTAGTCAGAGATGATGCCAGGAGACCAGATGGTATGACCTTGACTCCGTTCGAGCGGGGCCAAATGCTGGTATGGGACGCGACCGTAACCGACTCTTTAGCCCCCTCAATGGTCGGTACGGGCGCAGCCCGCCCTGGACACGCGGTAGCCCTGGCGGAGGCAGCCAAGTGCAGAAAGTACTCCAGTGTCGGCTACCCACACCTGTTCTCACCTCTCGCATTCGAGACATTGGGCGGGCCTGGAGTGCTCACGAAGAAACTGCTCAACGACGTCGGGAGAAAACTGGCACTCGCTACAGGAGACAAGAGGGCAGGCGAATATCTACTACAACGTCTCTCATTAGACGTTCAGAGGGGGAATGCCGCTTCGGTGAGAGGTACCCTGGCTAGGTGGACCAGCCCAAGCCTGGACCTAACACCTTGAGTTTTGCCCCGAGCGGGCTGTGCACATGTTCTTACACCACAATTGTATACTTTGTCACACATAAATAAATTCATGTTTATATATGTATATATATATGTATGTGTATATATATATATATACATATATATATATATATATATATATATAGTATATATTTATATATATATATATATATATATATATATATATAAAAAAACGTATTTATACTTAGGCACCTAACTAGCTTTTTGCAATTTCTGTGGTAACTGACAGATATGCTCTATGGTTTCACATTTTTCTTTCTGAGAGTAAAAACATTAATATCTTCTCATTTATTGACCAAAAGGTATATTACATGTCATATGATTTAAAAACAATAGTTAAAAACAATGGTTAATTAGTTACTTTCCCTTGCCAACCGTCGTAGGCTATCGAAGCTCTGGCACCCCTCGAAATGATATCGGGGGCAATGCTGAAGGCAATGTCTACATATACAGGTCGCTTGCGGCTCATGAAAGTCTTTTCGCGAACAAAGCTGGTGATGGAGGCCATGCACAGCGTATCGAGTGATGACATGTCGGAGGTCCTGCAGGGGTTCCTTCCAAGCAGAGGATGTCATAGCTCGAGTTCGGTAGAAATCCGTGGGGATTTCGCGCATCTTCTCTGCGAAGGTAGTCCTTAACGATTGAAGAGCAGGTGTGGGCCGGAGCTGGAAGCGTGGCACGAGGTCCTCTAGGAATGGTCCTGTCCCGGCCAACGCGTACACCAGTCGGTTCTGGGCGTTCCGCGGTAAGCCCAAGACTCTCTTCAAGAACGTTGCTTTGACCTTGTCCAGTTGGTCCAGCTGATGTGCCGACAGGTGCTCCCAGATGACATCGATTCCATAGGAGGCAACCGAAGATACCTTGAGGTGGAAGAGTTGAAGGGCGGTCGACAGTGGGAGCTTCTGTGGCTCGCCGATCGTCGCCATGGCCACGACGCTCTTTGACACGCGCTCGGTGGTATGCTTGCTAAAGCACACACCCCTGCTGGAGAAGATCACCCCCCAGGTAGCAGAAGTTGCTCACATACTCAATGGGCGAGTTGCGTAGTCGAAGACGATCGTAAGAGGCGAGGACGCCTCCTGCCCTGAACTTGACAGCCTTGGTCTTCGACGCGTTCACACACATGCCGTTGTTGTCACAGTACTTCTCCAGCACCTTGATGGAAGCCTGGAGGTCCCGCCTGATGCGACTAAACATGACGATGTCGTCCGCATAAAGAAGAATGCCCACCATGGGATACAGCTCCTTGACAAGGGCGGGCAGGTCGCTTAGGAGAACAGCAAAGAGCAGGGGACTCAGGTTGTCCCCCTGGGGGTACCTGGTGGTCTGGAGGAATGGCGGATGCTCACAGACTCCATCATCCAGAGCGATAGAGTTGAGTTGGAGAATCGATGCCAGGAGGGTGAGCAGTGGTCGGCCGATGCCGAAGCGGGCGAGTTTCTCCAACACGGTGTCCCTAGGTGCCACGTCAAACGCGGACTTTAAGTCCACGAAGACGGCGTGCAGTGGCCGCCGCTTTTTCTGCAACGATGAAGTTATCTCATCTAGAAGTTCGCCGCATGCTGTGGATGTTGACTTGTGCCGTCTGAAGCCGTGTTGTTCTAGTGGGAGCGCCCCTCTGACTACCAGGTACGAGGACAGTCGCCTGTACAGCAAAGACGACAACAGCTTGTACACACAGCTTTTCTTTGCTATTCCTCTCCATGATGACTCGAGAAGAAGGTCGCCTTTACCCTTGGGGATCACCTTCAAAATGCACTCCCTCCATGTTTCAGGAATGCGTCCTTGGGATAGGCATTTGTTGACGAGGGTTGTCCAGAGGGGGATCAGCGAGGTGGCCACCTTTAGGTGCCCGTTTCTCACGCGGTCAGCGCCAAACGCCTTGTTGTTCTTGAGATGCTGAATGGAGCTGGAGACCTCGTCCTCAGAGAACGATGACTCAAGAGACCGCGCAAACTCCTGTTCCCAGGCGGTTGCGGGAAGAGTTGTAGCGGGGATGGAGACCGGGATGGTGGAAGCACTCGTGAACATACGCTCGAAGTAGGATCGAAGTTTCACGGGCACGATGGGACAGCTCGTGAACTTGAACGGCCCCTTCAGGTAGGAATACGGAGTCTCCTGTGCCTGTAGGACCAGTCGTTGCTTCTGTAGTTCGGCGAAGGCCACCTTCTTTATCTGCAGCAGGAGACGGTAGTCTCGCCGGAACGCGCTGTAGGCGTTCTTCATCACGTTGCATGCTCTAGACGCCATCAGAAGCTGCATTAGGTAATGCCTTGCTTGATAGCAGTCTCTGTCAAACCAGGGCGGTGATTTGCGCGAACAGACTCCATGGGGAAGAGCTGCATCGATTATGAGGCTGGTAAGAACGGCGGAGAGGGCGTCCACATCGAGGTCCACTAGAACTGCAGGATCGAACCGCAAAAGTTTTTCCCGGAGTAGCCCGATGTTGATGGCCTTAGACACGCCCTGTCTCCTGGCGCCCAGAGCGTCGGGATTGACAGCCAGAGCGACTGCGACGGGAATGTGTTTCCTGAGTCCCATCATAGCCGAGCCCGTTGGCCAACCTCTGAAGACGATATCAGAGCTGGCACCCCTGAATGCGAAGATATCAATGGTGGAGCTGCCTGGTCGCCGTGGGTTATCTTGGGGGCCTCGGGAGTCGGAGTAGTAGGTGGGAAGGGACCGGTCTGAGCAAATCCAGAGCCCATACTCTTGGAGTGCCGCCAACACTGCCTCCGTACGAGAAGAGAGTAAAGGCTCGTCAAGCCTGCAGTTGAGGTCGCCGCCGAGGAGCACCGGGCGGTCGTCGGGGACGCAGGCTAACCCTCGGCTGATCTTGTCCAGCAGATACAGCGTGGTGTCGCCGCCACCACTGCTGTACATTCCCACGAAGGCGAAGTCGGGAGTGGAAAGTACCAAAGTGTTGTCTTTTGCTAGTAGAATTTCTGACTTACTAAGTCTGGGGCCGATCAGGAGTGAAACTTCTCCTATTGGCCGACCACGGGAGGGCTTCGCTGCGAGACAGTGATGAGTATAGAAACCTTCAACATCGAAACGTTTCGTGGCGAAAGTTTCGGTAAGAAGGATCAAGTCGAACGCAGGCAGATCAGCTGCGGGAATGCAGCTCATCACTGAAGCGAAACCCTCGCTTTGCGCTCGCGCTAAAAACATTAATTAGATTTTGACGTAGTTTTCACCAATTTTTTTGCGGTGGTTTATCCACGCGTCGAAGCACGCCTCTAAAATTGCGTTGTCCAATTATTTCAAGTTTTACCTCGACGACTTCAAACAACGACTCACGCCAAATGGAACCGTCATTCGCTCATCTATTTATTTTTTTAATAAAACGTATCTATTTAATTTTTTTAATAAAACGTAAATCATATTGTGCAAATATGTTTTAATTAAAACATACCTTACATGGTGCAAATTCGGGTGAATCGAGTGTGTGCTTTACTAGCTTAACGTAAGATTCGTCAATGAAACTTCTCTTTTTTGAGCCCCCTGGCGTATTGTCGTGCTGATGGAACCATAACCTGACTGCTCGGAGCTCTCCCTGGTGAGCACGCTGAAAACGTTTGGAAGAAATTCTGTAGTTTGCCAATCGCTCGCCTCTGGCCATCCATAGGCTATATTTGAGTTTTCTTCTACCGCAGCCTTTACAGGGGTCACACTTTTTTCATCCGTTACTGTCTGTGGACATCCTTCACGGGATTTGTCGCACAGATTAAAATGTCCACTTTGATTTTTTTTATTTTTTGTACGATCTATGCACATTCCTCAGGGCTAGAGCTACATTTTCCAATGGTTGAGGGAAACTCTTCGAAACATTGTAATGCGCCTATATAATGCTGTAAGTTGTACGAAATAACTGCACGCTGGGATTATTTTTGTACGATTGCTCGTGCTTATAATTTTCTCACATCGCTTACTCTGAAGGAAGTAACACGATTTTTCTACCTAAGCATCAGCAGGGATACCGATCTATATATATATATATATATATATATATATATATATATATACAGGGGACACTAGAGCTGTCGAGTACCTGCACCAGAGACTATCGCTGGACATTCAGCGGGGTAATGCCGCCTCTGTGCGCGGAACTCTGCCAGACGGGACACGCCCGAACCTGGAGGATATGTGACATTTTTACTTTTAATTAACCGGTGTACACGTTCATAAAGAGACAATTGTTACCTCTAATATATATATATATATATATATATATATATATATATATATATATATATATATATATATATATATAGTAAATTGATGTAAAAGTTTTGCCGTTTTGGTATTTACTCGTTTCGGAAGGTTACCCGCCTGGCATCATCTAAGGGACGGTAGGAATTCCAAAAAAGGCTAGCGCTGCTCTAGCTTGTCGAGACACCTCCATCATCTATGGAGACGACTCAATCAGCTAACCAGTCTCCCGATAATTGTTTGACGAATTTAGTGGCGGATACTTTAACCTAGACGTTAAACAAGGTCGTGTCAACCAAGCAATCACTGTCAGGACGCTCAAAAACGCTCTATCGTGCTGGAACCGTATTCCGAACATTCTCAAGCGATTTTTTCTGGAACATCTCATTGTTAAGTTGTACATTGTACTGTTAAGTACATTGTCTTTAATTCTAGATTATATTTCGTCGTCTAAGGGATCGGAATCGCCGTGGGGAGTATCTTCAATGCACCAAAGGCCGGACATGTTTCTAGTTGTACAGTCGTTGTAGCAGTACGGGCGCTGACTTTCAGCGGTATGGTTTATAATCTATTCTCAATGCGCATCGCTCATACATTCGAAATTCGATCAGCAACGGGAATCGAACCGGTGATAATCCCACCGATAGATGACACGTTTCTGCTAAAAACAGGCTGATTCATCTGCGCTCTTGCTAAACCCAGATAATGCGCTGCTTACTCATAACCTGACAGGCAATGCTTGGCTTATTCAAAAGAGAATTTTTTTTATGGATTTTCACCAGCTTCATTGGCAGGTCAACGAAAACCCGATATAAAGCACTCGCATGCACTCCAGGTCAGCTTCTTCGTAAATGTTTGGACTAGCGTGGTCCGCAACTACTAACTATATGACCCCTATGAACTGCTCTGAATGCTAAATGAAGAAACATTTCACGCATTTCTTAACAATACCGTACAGCAGAAGTGCTGGTTGATGCTCCAGAAAGCCTTTGCTCGAGGATATGGTTCCAGTACGGTAGAGCATCAGTATACAACGACGATGCGGTTTTAGACGCTACTTTCATCGGGATCGATTAATTATCCGGCCCATGCTACGTCAAAACGTACACGGTATGCACATGGTCACAAAGTTCGAGTCACTACCATTACGGTACAAGTCGCACACCAGCCGCGAGCGTCCCTCCACTCTGTAGTAACATAGTACTTTATGAAAATTCGACATCGTGGACGAGAAACGACTTACGGTAAGCACGATTTGACTGCAACTAATTTCGACTTGGTGATTCCAAATAAATGCGGCTTTTTTTCTAAATGTGTGTGTTTAAGAGATGTAATGACTACATGTTTAGAATACTGAACGTGAAAGCTCAAACATTCGATATCACAAAATCTTGATTTTTGCAATAACCATTTTGTATAGTGATGTCCGGCCAGCTACACCGGCATAACAAACATACTTATATGCAAAAGTAAAATGATATATATATATATATATATGCCCAAAAGTACAATAATATAATTTTGCGAACTCTGTCACATAGATTTAGCTAAGGCCAAGCATAATTAAGACAATATTATATACTGGATGCGCTGATATGCTTGGTTTTTCAATTTAGTAAAACATTCTCTCACAATCATCATCATCATAATATCACAATTCAGAAATCTTTTATCTCACTCCTATACGAAACACTTCCTATCTGCCGAAAATTTTTCTATTGGCAAAATTGATTTGCTTATCGAGTTTGACCCTATCTTACATGGAAACTATATATATATATATACAACTTTCAATATACTTTTTTTATTTATATATATATATATATATATATATATATATATATATATAAGTATATTGAAAGTTGTATATATATAGCACTGGCTAGGACGGTTCGGAAACGTAGCTGATATATATATATATATATATATATTAGCTACGTTTCCGGAACGGTCTTAGCCAGTGCTTGTTAACGCGTAGCTGCTTCTCGTTGAGTAGAGAATCTGACGGTGAATGCAGATAGATAGATGTTCGCCGTCAACGAGTGGCTCAGCCGACAAAGAATGCACAAATGCTTTATCTATCGTATGCTAGAAAAAAAGGCGGATTCATCATATGCACTTGTGGTGTCGAGTTAGGAGAAACGAGCCATTAACATCAAGCTTCATGAGAGCTGCCACAGACACAGCGCTGGTATGATCCAGTGTCGTTATACTGTGCATTGTACGCGCGTAGTCAGGAGCTATTTCAGGGACTACACCCACGTATATCTAGTAATACATAGTTAATGCCACATATTGTTGTTGTTGTTGCTGTTGATGCTGCAGCAATAAACAAATTATGCATCAGCATGATTTGTTTATTGCTGCATGCGTATTTAGTACAAGTGCCGTCAAGTCAAGTCAACGTCATGTCATTTGTTTGAGACGGCCGCCTAAAGCCATTGTCTCACAGATCTACTCAAGGGCTCAAAGGCGTGACTCGTGTGCTTGAATTGTTGTACTCAGTGGGACAAACGTCTATGCATGCGATCGTGTTAGCTCGTGACGAAATGTTCAGAAAATTGCTGTTTTATGGTCGCAGCGAAAAGGGAAGCCAACGAAGCACTGCAAAACATTAGTAGCAGTGCATCTTTTCAACGACATATTTCCCTTGACACACAACTTTGGAATCCCTTAGACGTTCGGTTCCGTTTGGACTGCTGACCCATAAAGAGGATTAACCACAGTTTAGAGGTAGAGATACGAAGAGGTTCCTGAAAAAATGTGGAGCTCAAGGCACAACAGTATATATATATATATATTTATATTTATATTATATTTATATTTATATTTATATTTATATTTATATTATATTTATATTTATATTTATATTTATATTTATATTTATATTTATATTTATATTTATATTTATATTTATATTTATATTTATATTTATATTTATATTATATTTATATTTATATTTATATTTATATATATACGAGGTGTGTTCAATCGTTATCGCGACCTTTGAATTTTCGCGGGTTACGTATATTCGAATTTCGATTTTTTGTGGCGTTATGTTGGTACTCATGTCTCTCACTTATGCCGACAAGCTCGGCCATTTTGAATGTTCACTTAATTGTTGACAGCTGCTTTGCTTGCACGTGTTTTGGATCGTCTTCGATTTTTACCTATTCAAAAAATGGATCAAAGAACCTGTATCAAATTTTGTGTGAAAAACGAAATTAAGTGCGCGGATGCATTCCGAATGTTGACTGTGGCATACGGAGAAGCTACCTTGGACCGAAGCAACGTTTATCGGTGGTACCAAATGTTCTCAGAAGGCCGAGAAGATGTGAACGACGAAGAGCGTGCCGGACGCCCGAGCACTTCAACAACAGACGAAAAAATTAATGAAGTGGAGAAAATGGTATTGGCCAATCGTCGAATCACCGTTAGAGAAGTTGCTGAGGACCTAAACATATCGATTGGCTCGTGCCATTCGATTTTTATCAATGATTTGGGCATGAGACGGGTCGCCGCGAAATTCGTACCAAAATTGCTCAATTGCGACCAAACACAGCATCGCATGAACATTGCTAATGAGATGTTGGACTCTGTCCGCGACGACCCAAATTTGCTCCAGAGGGTCATAACTGGTGACGAATCGTGGGTTTATGGTTATGACGTGGAAACCAAAGCTCAATCATCTCAATGGAAGCTGCCGCACGAACCAAGACCGAAAAAAGCGCGCCAAGTTCGGTCGAATGTGAAAGTTTTGCTGACAGTTTTCTTCGATTGCAGGGGCGTGGTGCATCATGAGTTCTTGCCACAGGGTAGAACGGTCAATAAGGAATATTACCTGCAAGTTATGCGCAATTTGCGCGAAGCAATCCGCCAGAAACGCCCGGATTTGTGGAAGAACAAAAATTGGCTTTTGCACCACGATAACGCCCCTGCTCACACATCGTTGCTTGTGCGCGAGTTTTTGGCCAAAAACAACACACTAATGATGCCGCAGCCACCGTATTCCCCAGATCTGGCCCCCTGTGACTTTTTCTTGTTCCCTAAACTGAAGAGGCCCATGAAAGGACGACGTTACGCTACGCTTGACGAGATAAAGACGGCATCGAAGGAAGAGCTGAACAAGATAAAAAAAAATGTTTTTTTGAAGTGCTTCGAAGATTGGAAAAACCGTTGGCACAAGTGTATAATATCTCATGGGGATTACTTTGACGGGGACAAAATAGATATTCATGAATAAATGAATAATTTTTGAAAAAACACAAAAGTCGCGATACGTTTTGAACACCATATGTATATATATATATATATATATATATATATATATCGGCAGATGTCAGATTCGCCCTATAATTACGACTGGATTGTGCGCGATGTATGGCAATTCATGGTTTGGATGCTCAGCATTCTGTTGCCAATTGCCTGTCTTGTAGATGCAAGCCTTACTGCGCTTATACAGGCGGTATCGCAACAACCTATCTAGCCTGCACCTATCCTGCATCATCTAGTAATGTACACTGTCGTTGTAGATTAACCCTCAGTCCACCAGACGAATCGGCTCTCTTCGGAACATTTTCTGTACTTTCTTTAAAATAATCATACATCCAGATTATCACATTTTATTATATAACTTTTCTATGTTAGCACTTTGGAGTGAAAAATTGTCTCGGCGGTAACGTGCAGTTACGGGTTCTCTAACCCAGGATTAGTCCAGTTCGACAATGTGCCCCGAACAGTTTTCTGTACTTTGTTAATTTGTAAGATTAGTATTTTCGTAAAGTTGGGTGGGGCGGGGGTATATATAAAGACAATTCAAGGCAGGCTTCCCGAATGTTTGATTTTTCTAAAAGTAGGAACTTACAGGAAGAACATAATTTTTTTTTACTAACATAATAACCTACGTATATATAGGGCTACAAAAAGTTTTTTCGGTTTTGTCCGTAGCGAATCATTAAGAAAACCGGAAAAACTTTTTTGTAGACCCAATATATATATATATATATATATATATATATATATATATATATATATATACATACATATAATGAGCACACACATTTGTTTTGTTTGTAGAGCAAGTTTTTATTCGATTATTTTGTTATTTTTTCGTTTCATTCATCCAACTCTCTATGTTTATATCACAGCAGTACATCCTCCCGAGGATGATAATTAATGTCGACAATCATGACCATCAGCGTACACGTATGATATATATGTAGGCCAGGAAACATCAATAACAACTAATTTTGAGAGCTAAAACAAAACGCGAATATGTACGTTTGTTTATACTAATATTTTTTACATGCGGCGCACGTACACACTAACCTACATCAGTTGAGGGAGGGAACTGCAGAAAAACGTGGTTTCGAAAAGAGTTTTAATCGACTTTTGTCCATTTTGCTCAATACTTCCGCATGTACATGTACTAACACAGTACCATACATATACAGAGAGAGGGACAGTACGATAAAGAAAAATAGAAAGCCAGGCGCAAAAGAGCACATCATTGAAGCCGCAGGAAACGATTTCAATTAGCCCAGAACGACACCCATTAACGGCACATTGTTCTACATACGTATATACATACAACCAACCAACAGCTATATATATATATATATATACACATTTATATATATATATATATATATATTGTCGCTTTCCTTTGACGTGCTGACTGGTATGATAGCCAGTAACTAGTTTTGCTCAATTGTCGCGACTGCCTCATCAGCTACTACCGCAGACGATTAAGTCTCGAGTATTCTTTTGTGTGTCTGAACTCCTGTACAGTGACTATCAAGCGGCAATTAATCAGTAAGACTGGATTTGACGCTCGATAAGGCAGTGATGGCGGATACGCGAGCAACTGTCATAGCAATTATTTTGCAAGTGTCTGTCTATCTATATATGACGGTGTATGTATAATACATTTGCATGCAGTAGCGATGCGAACGTCTTTCAGACGTTTCGATCTATGCCTGGCTCTTTTTCGATGCGTGTGCCCTTCCGGACAGGTGGATAATCGTTGGACGGTTATATTTAGACAGTTTTCTCCCGATCCTATTCGCTCAACGTCGCCGTCCAGATGTTTGCCTTAGGCAAGCTCGGCTAATGGAACAGCCGACGTATATTAATGTGGCCCAAATCTTACTCTTTCTCTCTCTTTGCTGCGCTCTCTCTCTGTCTTGTCTCTCATACGGTAGATTGCCCTGCTTACGGGAAAAAAGTTGTTTCATTTATTTGACAACTGTTGCTTGCAACAACGACGTCAACAACAGTTACAGCACAAACTGCGCACAGAGTACTTACATAACAGTACAGGATTGAAAAGGCACCTGCTAACCTGTAGCGCCAAGCTTGTAACATTGGCAAGACCTGCCAGCCGTAGGAAGAGCCGGTCGCGGCGGATAAAACATTCAGAATTGCGGGATCATAATAACAACTGCATTGTGGTTAGCACGCTTAAGTGCAAAAAGCAAACCTGGTACAGAGGGAGTGGTACCTTCATCGAGAAAGACACGCATAAACAAATGAATCAATGTATTGGGGTTGTACTCTAAGAGCGGCACTACCCCCACTACGGTACAAATACACTCGAAAGCGGTGACGTTAATACGAAGTATGTTCTGTGAAGTTAGCGCTGTAGTCGGTAAGAGAGAACAGAACGGAAAATTACTAAGCAGAACGGCAGGTCAAGGTTATTTTTCATTAAAACTAGCAAGTAAAACAAAACGACGCTTGTTAGCAATAAAAGATACCCACCGAATAGTGATATGCAGAATTCGCCATAGGGGTAACAGACTTGGCTGGCTTCGCAAGCGTAGAACAAGCAATTACAACGACTCCGAAGCTGTTTGTTCAGCCTAGGTTTTCATGGGTACTGCTGACAATTCAATTGAGGTAGCTAATATTTAATAATAGGGTAGTAGGCTTAGTTCAGTCCGACGATATTTTGAGGTGCGCCGGTATGTTTCCCTAATATGTATATGTATATACATACACGTGTATATATAAACATTTTACAACTTGAGCACTTTTAGCCCCACCTTGTACGTCAGGGTGACAGGGCATGATTCCGCTTTGCTTGCATCGGGCGCGAGCAGATAAACAAGCGAATAGGAAAACACAGGGAACAATCTATACCCTGATCTTCATGGCCCGCTCACAAACAAGTTCAGGTCCCCCCTCGAAGAGCTCTTTTTCTCCAGAAGACAGTGAGTCTAGCTGACTCTCCTACCAGTCGGACGGAAAATGAAAGTCTTCGTATCCGGTATAGTCGGCGAAGTCTTCGTTGGGCAAAACACTGTTGGCGTTCGTTTGTTTTCGTTGATGTCCTCCACTCGGATGTCCCGACGACACGGTCAGGATCTGTCCGCCGTGATCGAGGGTCTTCACCGAGTGGAAGCTCTCGACGTGAGCGTCTACTTTACTAGAGGAGCCGTGTTCACCTTTGATGACCACCTGCAACGAAGCAAACATACAAGAGAGAGAGAGAGATGTGGGGTGGAGAGGAACAGAAAGAAAAAAAACAAACTTAAGTTCCTCAAGTACACAATTTTTAACTTTCAAGATACGCATGAAAAGAAGTAAGATTAATTGTTGCAACACTCGCAACTCTACAAATAGCATGAGCAAGGCACCCTCATGCGGGGTGACAAAAACGCGATGTACACCTCCTTATATGATGAATAAGGAGGTATTTGATATTTATTATTATTATTGTTATTATTCCGTGAGGCTAATGCCCGTGTACGGTTTTTTCATGTCATGACTGATAACTCATCCACTCCGGCATATACCTTGTCTAAATTGGAAACCATGCAAACCAATTTAAGAGTGGCCGGTCTGGGTCTCGAACCCAGGCCTCCCGAATGCAAGGCAAAAACTTTGCCACTAAGCCATCTTGCTGGGTATAATTTGGCAACCATATAAGAACAACCAAAATTGCTGTGGTAGATATGACAAATCTTTCGGTTCAATTATAATCAGATAGTAAATATGATAAAATAATGAACATATTAATCATGTAGTACTGTTAATTAGATATGAAATTAGACGTATTATTTTGTGCTAGGTTGTAGAGTGTTTGACCCATTATATGAATTGCGAGAAACTAACGCAAGCAAAATGTACTACGGAATATAACGACCTGTAACTAGACATATATGTATAATAATGTCGTATATAGTAATTGAGTGTACACATGTGTATACTGTACGTACGTTAAATGTATAATGCTAAGAACTAACGAAATGAAAAACATCGTAGAAGATACTTGATTTTGCTAAAAATCTACAAAAACTGAGAACTTGCAAAGGGAGCACGACTGTTTCTAGAAATAGAAATGAGATTTAGTCACGAAGACATAAAAGCAAGGAGTGAAGTAAATGCATGTATGTTGCATTTGTACAATGTACGCTGTGCTTAATAATGGAATTAGAATCTTGTCATCAAACGCTCCTCTGTAGAAATGCTAAATAAGTGACTAACAGCATTTTTCTTCTAGATTCGACGATGTAGAAATTTCTAGATTAAGTAAAGTAAAGTAAGTCAAGTTTTCAGGCTAACCCTCAGCCAAGATTTACCGTCCACGGAACTGTTTTTTCGCATTGTTTTATAGACGGACCCCCATAAATACAAATGTGCAACGGTGGGGCTCGAACCCGCGCACCTATGTGTCTCCTCCGGTTGCGAGGCGCAGACTTAAGCCACCACGCCACCGGGCTCGACAAATTTCTAGAATAAACGCGTTATGGTGCATATAAGACAAGTCCTGTTGATAACGCATTTGTTTTTGCTAACTATCAGAGCTTTGACAGCTAGCTACGGCATTGCTTTAATGTTATTGTTGTTTTCGTTTTTATTGCCATCGTTGTTGTTGTTATTGCTGCTGCTGGTGGTGTGGCGGCGGTGCTCTTTTAGCGTCGTCGTAATCAATCGCTGTTAATATCGTAGGCGTTGTCGCTTTTCTGTTGTCTGTCGCGTTTTTCGCTGTTGTTCCTCAAGAACAAAAAGCCCCACCAGACTTTACGGCTAGAACGGCATAGCTCTGGCGTAGTCTGTCTCATGCAGGAAGGACGACTGAAATGGCTGTTTCCTACGGCTTGACGAGGGTTAACACGGAATGACCTTGCCGCACCACACGTTACAGCAGATCAGCAACTAGACGGCAGAGTCGGGCAATAGGGGACGATGATGACAATGACAACAACAACGACAACAACAACAACAACAACAACAACCAAAACAACCACAACAACCACAACAACAACAACAACAACAACAACAACAATAACTGACTGCGACGGCTTCCTGCCTTTCTTCTTTACGAAGGTGATGCAGTGGCCACGCAACACAAATGCACGAATGGATTTCGATGACTTCAATATATAGACCGAACGGAAACGAACTATGTATGATGTGGCGCTAAAGCCTTTAGCATTGAGCGAATTTCGACCGAATTTCGACTTGCTTCTAGTTGCTCACTAAACAAAGTGGTGCAAAATCGAAGGCAGACAGAGTTTAACTTCGCTGCCTCGCCGAGAAGAAGATAACTCTATTCTATCTCATCGTAACCGTAGTCATAGCGACAGAAGCAGTGTGATACAGTACAATGCTAGGTACAATACTTTAGTTCTACATTCTATTGGCTCTTCAAATAAAGCGTGTTTTGTGTGTGTTAACCCACAGATTGGAAAGCAGCAAAGTAGGTTCTGCGTGTCTCATATTCACCAAAATCCCATTGTCGGATGTACTTAATACAAACTCTCGCTGGTCAGAGTACCCTTTGGTAGCTAATATGGGCCTTTGTACGCAAACTGCTGTCAGAGAAGAGGCCCGACGTAACTGGTTGCCACCTTTCCCGTCCCGTTGTCTCTGGCTTTTAGCCAGACCCTCCGCCTAAGCATGTTTTTGGCTGTCGATTCCTCTGCGATTCTTGGTTATTCCGACAACAATAGTATTAGTGATTCGATACAGCTTTTGTCAGAACTTCTTCTTTACGCATTAGTGCACAAATATGCTGCTATATAGGTCTGGCTCCAATTTACGACCATTAAGCCATAGCATACGCTAGAGAACGTCTGCAGTTCAACGTAAACGAAGCCGCTTAATGGTGTGACGTTAATGGACTTGCTTTCAATGCAAATAAAACGAAGATAATGAGATTTAGCCGTGGAGGAGCCTATGCATCGGCCGATAGATGCAGAAAAGTTAATGGCCAACAGATAGACTTGTAAACAGCTTCCCATATTTAGGGGTTCACTTAGATCCTAAGTTAAGTTTTACTAGACATATCGAGGCATACTCAAGCCGTTTGCCGGCGATGGCACTGATCGAAGATGTAGACACCAGAACTGCTATAAAACTATTTGGCATAATGTCAGAAGTAATCGTGGCGTACTGTCTCAGATAAATTTCCCCCACCTAAGGCTGAATGCTCGCCCCAGTTGAACCGAAACGAAATCGCTTTTTGCAAAACGGACGCTGGGACTACCGAAAAAAACCCTCACAAAGGCCCTGTTTAGAAAAGGAATTGCCATTAATAGGCAGGTAAAAATAGAATACTTGAAGTACAGGGATAAAGAGATACGTCATTTATGTACGAGCGGTACACAGACGGACTGCATTTAACTACGACCGTTGGAAACAATGCAATATAAAGAACCGGTCATTGATTGAAAGGTATTTTATGTAATGTCATGACATCGCGGATCAGCTTTCATGGCTACCATCACAAATTATTCGGTCGATAACTGTTTCAATATCAATGAGTATACCTGTAAGTTCTCTGAAGATATGAAAGTCGATATATATATATATATATATATACATATATCAGCCTTCCAAGTATATATAAATGCGTAATCTTTGGCGGATCATGTGTTTTACAGTTTACGGAGCACCCTCATATAGTGTACAGCATGTAACCTGAATAAATAACAGTAATCTGCAACTGTAGCTAAATCTATAAAATTCTTTGGTATTGGTCTAGGATACTCTATCGCATGGTTATGTATGAACATGTATAGGCAGACTAGCAATAAAGATCCTTCGGCCCAAATGCAGTCAAACGACAAACGTGACCCCGACTGACCTTTTCTGGCTCACTGTAGAGATGTTCCGCGATCGCCGGTATCCGGTGTATACCTTGAATGCTGTTCACGCCAAGGTGCGCGAGGATTGATTGCAGGCTCACGGCATCAAGTCCTCCACCACCTACCACGTGCGAGGCGAGGTGCGCGCCGTACTTGTGACTCTCTTGAGGGGAGGCGTGAATGACCTTCAGCTGTACCTCGCCGCTGCCGCTAATGGAGCCCCGAGATGGAGTGGAATGGTGAGCCAGATAACGGCCGCTGCTGTGACCAGCTGATACCAGCCCATAGAGGTCTTTCGAGTTCTTGCCGAAGACCGTCTCGTAGCCGCTGAATGATAGCAGCGGCTGATGCGCGATCATCATCTGTCCGAAGTGATGACTATGGTGCGGATGCTGATGATGAGTATGATGACTATGACTAGGCTGGTCCGTAGCGGAGGAGTAGTGGGGACTTTGTCGGAGGTGCCCGTCATGACCTTGGATCACCTGAAACTCGACGGCGTGCGCCAGCTGGGGCGTGGGCCAGCTTCCAGCAGCGTGACTCACGGTGGGCTGTCGGTATCCACCGCCGCTGGTGTACGAAACAATCGGCTGCTGCTGCTGTTGCTGTTGACTCGTGTACGAGAGATGGTGCCGTTGATGGGGCTGAACGTGTGTGTTCCATGTGGCCATTGTGGCGGCGCGCAGTTGAGGCTGAGACCGAACTACAGAACCGTAGTGCGAAAGTGCCGAAGCAAAGATGTCGGCCTTAGCGGTGGCTGTTCCAGCGGACGCGGCTCCCGCCGACGACGAAGAACCAGACGACGACGACGACGACGACGATAGGGGTTGGTGGAACACGGTTTTGACTGGAACGGCAAAGAGCTGTCGCTGGGGGTGCTGACTACCGCCCACCGTGTGTGCCTGGAGTATCTGGGGGTGGTGGTGGTGGTACTACTTGCAGGAACGGCGTCGAGCTATGCTGTCTGCGTTCGACACCTCGTCGAACGCGCACGCCGTCGTATTCTGCGCCCGTATCGTGACGCGTCGTTTCTGCCGCTGCGGTTTCTGCCGCTAGATGCAGCGGCAGCAGAAGCAGCGCCAGAAGCACGCAAGATGACGACACAATGAGCTGCGGTCGTGATAGTAGAGCATAACGGCCACCGTCATGTCTATGCCTGCTGCCACATCTAACGCTACCACTGTGACTTCTACCACCACGACAACTATTACTACTATTACTATTACTGCTAGCCGTAGCGGTACAACTAACGTTGCTCGTACCAGCGTTTCGACTTGTTGTACTACAGTATGGCTTGTACAATCTTTGGTTGTGGTTGTTGTTGGGGGTGACCCTGCTGCTGCTGCTGTTGCTGCTGTTTCCAGCAACGGACGTCCGGCAACGATTTGACGACATGGTGCTAAATGATGATGATGATGATGGTGGTGATGATTATGCTGACGATGGGGATGGGAGTAAGGAGTAGGGATGGGACTAAGTGGGACACAGGGACAACGCCTTAGGCACACTGACGGTCAACCCACCGCCAAATATGATGACGTGCGCACTAATCGTCAACTAGCAATCGCGAACACACATGTGGAGCGCGTGGAACACTGCTCTCGTACTCACGCAGGCACTCACAACACAACCGCCGTCACAACAGCAACAACAACAACAACAACAACAACAACGTAACGAAAGTGTCTCGATGAGTAACTCCCGTCGTCGTGGTCGTCGCTAGTATTCGTCGTCGTGTAAGGAATCCGACCGAGATTGGTCAATCGATCGAATTATCGATCTAGCATAGATCGCACCACATCAGGACACAGGCGCCTGCTGGCTGGCTGCGCGCTGACGGCGATACGCTAGTTTTCGGCACCACGGTTGCGCACGTCGATCAACAAACAACAACTGACTGGTGATCAGTGTTGGTGCGCGTCTTGCTCTTGGGACATTGACAATGACAACCAACGCCTCGATTACCGCCGCTGCCGCTGCGACGAATACGACGGTGTTGACGCCGCGCTGCCGCAGCCGCTGCTGCTACTGTTGGCGTTGTTGCTGACACCCCCTTGGGGGTGTTGATCTTGACATAGGCACACACGGACAAGGCAACATGAGGAACAATAGCAACAGCAACAACAGCAACAGGGGTAGTTGTAGTAGTAGTAGTACTATTACTACTACGACTACTACTACTACTAGTACTTCAGCTCCTTCAGCATTTCGACAACACTACCGCCTTCATCACGGTCACCCCCACCACCACCACCACGACGGCGGTGGGGGCGAGAGGGGTCGATCACTTGTGGCGCGGCCAATACCGCGTTTCTTGCCTTGTCTAGCAGCAAAGGCAAGGGAAGGGCTTTTGGGGTGGGCGTCGGCGGCCCACTGTTGGGTGAGCGTGGGGCATGGCGCTCCGCTCCGCTCCGCTCCGCTCCGCTGGACAAAGGCAGAAGGGGAGACGCTGGGGGACATTGGAGGTTCTGACTCAAATATTCGTCGGGGGTGGGGGGGGGAGGGGGTAGTGTTGGTGGGGTGGATGGATCGTGACTACTTTACGCACAGCGCGCAGGTGGCCCCGCTTACGCGGATCCGCCTGCACGTGCGCCATGTTCTCTCCCTCTGAGCGTTCGCCGAGCGATCACGTGGACGACCGGCGTCGGCCAGTGGGCTTGCGTCCGGCCGGGCAAAGTGTGTGTGCGCTGACTGGGCTGACCACAGAAGGCGGCAAGGGTTCACATCACGCCGATCCATCGACGAAGCGAGCGACATAGGAAAAACAAAAGCAGTGCACAAATGAATGCTGCCAGCGTCATGTCAGACTTTCTGCTGGCCGCCGACCCGATACGTGGATCTCTGTGTGTGTCCGTCCGTCCGTCTGTCTGTCAGTCTGTCAAGTGATGATCCATCACGCGTGCTAGAACTGCTTCAAACAGCGCCGCGGACACAACAAATGCCACGCTTGAGTAGACATTTGACATGATTATCTAGCGATACTAGTATGTATACGTACAGTACAGCATGCGAAGCTGTGCTGTGACAGTTAAGACACGTAAGAAACTTCGGCTTGCCGTGGTTTTTGCAAATAGATGAACCCTTACTACTCTTGCGCTTTGTTGATAATTTAGCAACAGTCGGATGGCTACCTTTATGAGTAGACTCAGTGATGTATTCATGTTGTTGGTGTATGTTTGTGATATGACTTGCTCCGTGAGGTTGGGCGAAGTTCTGATTTTTTGTATACAGACATCGTATGCGTAAAATAATGCTTATTATTTACTTAATTATTTATTTATTAGACTCACGTTCTAAAATAACCGCATACTGAAGCTTGTGTCCATGTGCTGCAAATGTCCCGCCGTCAGTGACATCAGGCTTGTTTCGCTAAAGCCTGAGCATTTTGCCCTAAACAGAGACAATTAACTAGCAAGACTCAAGCTTGATTATCGTGTACTTTTTAGCAATGCCTTATCTATCCCATGAAAATAATAGAATACCCATATATATGAGGCTTGCAACAACGAAATCAGCAAAAAAATATTAAAACAGGTAGATCATTTGTACAAATCAGCTTTTTGACGCGAATTACGTGTCCTAGTAACTTGTGCAAATAATCGGCGTATGTACGAGTGGTTATGTGCACCATTTTATATACAAAGGTGCACAGACGCACTACATTGTCGGTACGACAGCAGCAGTACCCAAAAATGGGCTACGTACTGTTCGGTTGTACCACTTCCAGTAAGGATAAAGTATACAACAGTGTGTCGATTCAACCATTGGGGATGAAGCCTATGATATATGAGGAGTGTGCATGGATGGTACGAAACAACTTAAATTGAACGTTTCAACATGTTTTCTAAAAACTGCAACTAACGATGAAAACCTAGTTCATGTGAAGGCTGCAATTGGTAAAAACTCTACTATAACATATGTATCGCCAAAGGAAATTCTGAACTTGGGCATAAGATCCTACACAACCACCTCAAACTCAGCAAAAACATCGACTGCTCGGTGGATACCTCATGATTTCTCACTCAGAGGTTACCATCCTATAAGTTTCCGCGGACCATCCTATTGACGGTAGCCACACATTTGTGTCGTCTGGACGCGTTCTGGCAGTCTCGTCCGCAAGAAAGTCTAAGCGAATAGAATCTACGTCCGCGCCGACTGAGGAAGAGATTCGCGTATGGCCTCAATGGCCTCGAGATGGGTGATGGGGAATATAGAGAGGTAAGCTTACTTCTGGCAACCTTCTTTGCCAGAAACGCTGAGAAGATGGTCGCGAAGAAGGTTCACGCCAAGAAGGCGCCCGTGAGGGTATCATCGCCATAATCGCGCTACATCACGCCAGAATCGCGCCCGATGAACAGAGAGTAAGAGAGGTAAGAAGAATTGTCGCAGAAGTCGCATACTGGCCCCTTCTCAAGCTAGCAAAGTATGCCCCCCGTTTATAACAATTCCCACATACCTGTTTCGCTCTCGCTATTACGTATCCTGTTACTAGTTTTTTTATTGAGTATATGTTACAACCAATTCCAAGGAAAATACTTTGGTTTTATTTCACTGATCCCGCTACCACTACTGCAATTGCTCGTACCATGGTATTCTGTCGATATTGGCCAACGGCCGCATACCAATAGCAGCAACGACGTTATTGCATATATATATATATATATATATATATATATATATATATATATATATTGCGTATAATACATTATGTAAATGTTACACATATCATATAGAATTAGCTAAGCTAATGTACCTAGCTGGCGTGTATTCAGATTGTCACCTGTCCGCTTTGATGGGGCCAGGCCGAGACCACTTTAGAAATGTGCTCCGAACAGAGGCAGCGATTTCACTATATATACATATATATCAGAACATCACGTTTTAGAAGCAGGCTTGTGCGATGCTTCCCATTTTGACCTACTTACGAATCGGTTCTTGTAGTTCTCTCTTTTTTCTGATCGAATTCGACAAGGGTAAGCATGTTTTTTTGTTTTCCAGTCTTGCCACAGGTAATGAGGTTTACGGACATTTTATGGTCCTCTACGTAAATCCCAGAACTCAGTGTTTACGCATTGGACCGCCTCCACCCACAAACGTGACACGCTGGCAAGATGTTAATTGCCATCTTCTTCTCCAGGAGTCAAATTGTGGCTATAATCGAATTAGATAAAGGTGGCAATGTGACGAGCGATTTTTATACTGCAGGATTCCTAGCAAAAGTTTTCACAGCGCTCACCTCACTTAGCAAGAGCTTTAAAAAGGGCGATAGTTGCTCCACAATGACAATGCGCCAAACCACCGGGCTGAACACATTGAGGCTTTTCTCGCAACATCTGGAGTCATGCTGGCGAAGTGCCTAGCTTATTTACCCGGCTTGCATGACCGAACGATTTTCTCTTGTGACCGGAAATAAAAATTGAGAGCAACACGTTTTGCTACCGAGGTGGAAGTAGAAAACACCAAAAATATGTTTTGGAGCTGTGCTTCAACACATGATTCCACCGCCTCAGGAAATGTATAGAAATTAGAGGACTTTTCGTCGAAATATCGAAAAAGATTCTACTCTACAAAAGATACTTTTATTATTGGTCTGCACTCTATCATAGATAACTAACTTTTTCAGATCCCTACGCAAATGTTCAATTGCGTATGTTCGTCCAAGGAGAAAAACACTAGTCCAACACCGGATTTGAGTTCTTCGTCGAAGTCCGCCAACGTAATAGTAAACATGATAAACAAACAACGACCTGTTTAGTCGACTCCGTTACTTTTATGGTGAAGAAAAGCTAACCCAAATAAACTATCAAACAACAGAAAAGGCCAGTCGCCGGCCTTAGGTAGCAACGAAGCTGTATGTAAGAACACAAATAAGAGAAATTGGCAGAGTTGTACAGAGAGAGTTTAACCGGCGAGGTAGTGCCAGATGACTAACCCCCCAAAAAGAGCAATGACACTTCACCCCATGTTGCGCAACTTGTGGTATTTGGAATCATAGAGCTAGAATAAATCAATTAAAACCATCAATTGAATGTAAATTTCTTTCCATGTATGTTTAATTTTCACGATAGTGATAAACTAACGTTTTTATTGTTATGTCTTTTTTAGATTCCATTGTATGTGCAGTGTTTTTGTTATAATTCTTTAATCTCAGTGCCCTAAATTCACAGTTGTAAAGTTTTAGTAACAATAGTTCATCTTCTAGTCCCTTGGCGCCGACCGTGGAAGCTGTATAGTCTCTACAAACTGAGAGAGACACTAGAATAATATATTTGCTTTAAATAGTTGTAGTGTCCCGTCACTGCCTCCATTCTGCGCTCTAGGTCCCTAGGCAGTGTTTTTAAACTATAACTAAAAGGCTGCACCTAACATTATTATTGTTGTTGGAGATAAAGTTGTCACCGATAGCGACAGCAGAGAAGCTCTGACTGGTTTTCAAGATATATTGAATTAGAAAGTGTAAAACGTAAGAATACTTGCAATACCGGAGCTTCGAGGCTGGGCTAAACAGCAATTAAAAATCTGACGACGTGACTAGTCATTTATGGTCGCATGGCCTCGTGTGTGTCTGGCATGGGATGCTACAGTATCCTGCACTAGATCATAGTTCTGCAACTGCAACTTAAATAGCGCAGCACGTTGAGAAAAAGAGGGAAAATGCAGACCTCGAGAAAAGCTGCCATTTCGTATCAATAATAAAGCCTATCAGCGATAGAACGACAGTATTTAGTCAAAACCTGGCAAGTGAAATGAAGGCCCAGCGCAAAGACGGTTATTTAGGATTTTTAAAAGAGATTTAGGAAATAATGGTTTAAGGAGATTTTTTAAGGAGGAACTATTGTCTTTCGCAGTATGTAAGTACAGTGCTGCTGCCACATTTGGCGGTATAGAATGACTAAATAAGCTACTGTTTCAACAAAAATATGCCGATAAAATACGTTCTAACTTGACAATTATTATTTTAAGACACTATTAATATTAACTGCTTGCTATATACCTGAAAGCTATACATGTATATATCTACGAGCACGTTAGCTTATAGTGGTATATGCTTTACGGTAATACGTGCTGGCCATAACCGTACGAGGTACTACGATAGTATCAAGAAAAATGAATGCATGGCCTTGAAAACAAGGCGCACAGGCAATCCTTATGACCAAGACTTCATAGCTACTGCTGTCAGTTATCGCAACGACAATAGCAACAACAACTAGGTAGCGGATAATAACAACAAGGACGGTATTGCACACAACAACAGAAACAACACCAGTAACAGCAATAGCAACAACAACAACACGAACAACAACTGGACAGTTGCGCTTGTTGTTATAACTAGCGATCAATTATGCTATGGAGCAGATGTCGGCGTACACAAATTACCACAAATTGGGATGCCGAATTTATCTCGAGCATCAATTCGTGGCAGATTATTGTGGCCTAAATTAAATGGGCAGTAATAGTGTGTTCAGTGTGTACAGAATATTTTGCATCATTTATACGATCTGCGCATGCAGCTATAACAACGGCCCTTGGGAATGGATTACATCGTCGATCGACAACGATCGGAAGTAAATCGGCGCGCACTGAAAATCTTCACGGAGCCTGCATTCGGCTGCAATCAGCAGCTCGTCTTCGTGCCAAATGTGACCACCCGTATCGTCTCAAATAGCTGTTTGTTTTGCGTTTCTGGAGCACACGATTTGCGACATATATAAGTCATCATATGAATTGAAAAAAAGTAATATGGAAAGATCTTATAGTAGGTTAGGTAAGCTACTGCTGGTGCCACACAGCGCTTTTACAAAGAACTTTCATCGAATACATCCAGTACTTTAACACTTAACCGACAACACAGATAAATAGAAGAGCTCACGTGCGCCGCTCGTGGTGGCAAGGTCTAGGGGACTAGTGCGCTAGTCATGGTTGTCATCTACCGCGGTGTTGCCGGTTCGATTACTGTTGTTGATCGCATTTTCTTTGAGCGATGCTCATTAAGAAGGGATGATACACCATACCGCTGAGAGTCAGCGGCCTTGCTGATCAAAATAACTGTTGAGAAAACCTAATTTATTTCAAATGGCCGGCCCTTGGTAGATTAAAGGTATGCCTCAGGAAGGTATGCCTCAGTTCCAAGCCCGTAGGGGACGGAGGATGGTATAGAATTAAAATCATCCTTCTTCAAATTGTTTTATAATTTTAAGTGCGCCGCTGAATAAGAAAAAAACGGTGGTGGCTTTCCGAATCTTTCGCGTTATGATCTCCACGATTTTTCATGAGTCAATCAAATTCACTGCAAGTGGCACAAACGCACATAATTCTGATGTGATCACCACAAGGCTATGTATCAGATTAATTAGATCGTCTCGGTCATGTAAACACTGCGCCTTAAATTCACTTCTGGGGCTAATTTCTGTGTGAAACTGTTAGGCGCGGTATCCACCTTTCAACGGTGGAAGCGGTTAGCAAGAAGCCTCGACAAAGCGTACACCATGTTGTGCTTAATGTGTGACTTTGACGATTTTTGCACTTTGTCCGATTGAGCGCCGTTGTGTCGCATGTCTTCGTCAGATATTTGACAATGCCTTCCCCGCTCAGAACGCGATTACCGTACAGCAGTTTTTGGCAAAACAATTGTGAGTGCTTTAGATGACCCCTCTTATTCGCCCGATCTAGCACCTGCAGAATATTTTCTGTTCCTATTGAAATGTCAAGTTTTTCGACTCGATTGCAGACATTCAGTAGGGTGTGACGCGCATGCTAGAGAAATTTTCAAAAAGCTTCTGTCAAGACAGCCAGAGACTCTATCATCGTGCAAAGAGATGTGTGCGCTTAAAAGGAATGCATATTGAGAGTACTCAATCAAATTTGTCAATTATTTACTACACATCATTTTACCATACCATTCATAAAAATATGTAGACACATACAATATATATATATATATATATATAAAGCTAAGCTATTTGAACACAGCTGCACGCATTTCTTTTGCTGTCATATTTTCTGACTGAATAAATTAATACATTTGCTGTAGCAATGTCGTTATCGTCCTTGTACCTTAGCCTAAGTATTTGAATACATTAATGCAGGCATTACTCCAACTTCGAATAGCAAACCCATCACCGCAGCCACGTCTCCAGTTAAACTTTTGTGGAGAATCTTTGGAAGAAACCGAAAGGCCCGGCCCTCTACCGATGTCTGCAAAATTATTGTCAGGCTGAAAGCGGTTTGAAGTAATCTTCCAGTATCGTTTAGAGTTGTGGCGGTCCACCCTGTTGTCATTTAGGACCCCACACATCAAAGGCTGAACTCAATCTGACTTTTCAAAGGTTCATTAATGTCGAGCAGGTGTGTTCTAAACTGTTTTTTGTAAAGGGCTTCCTAATATAGGTAGACAGCGGACTGAGCAATTAAGAAAGGGTTTCTGCGTTATACGTGTATAGGACTCAATTTTCTCCAAAGCACCATCTGTCGGATTCGAACGTTTCAATGGCGCCTGGACAATTTAGGTGACATCTAGAACAGTGCCTTTTTTACCTCTATATGGACTTGGAGATACAGCCATTCTCTGTCTGTGTCGAACACTCCACACCAACTATAATTAAAATGGAGAACATACCCTAATTGGGGTCTTGAACCCCTAGGACACCGGACAGCAGTGCCATAGCGGCTGCGCTGTGGAGTTAACCCAACAGAGGCAACTTTACGTCGTCGTCTACGATCCATGGTGTTTTGTGCGCTCAATAATAATAATAATAATGGTAGAGCCACCAGTAAACCCAAGCGCTTACCACCGGCTGCACATAGCTACGCAGGAGGCAGAGTCACTGATCCAACTGAGGTTGGATCCCGGTCCTTGGGAAAAAGCATACAGCGCATGTGCTCTGCGCATGTGCTACAGGATGTGCTCAAGAACTAGAGATGGAAAGCCAAAGTCCATGAGATTATCGACAGTCTTGGGTCTCCCACAGATCAATAGGAGACCTCGCTCCCATAATAACCTCCCAATATTATGACTTCACATCTTCCTGGCCGCGCGAGACACCTTCAGCGGCGGATTCCTCAGGGCTCTCCCGTCACCGCAGCTATGCACCATGCTCACATACACCATTTCATTGCCCATGATGTCGACTCTCAAAATCGGCGGGCCGATATGCAAACCACACATTTGCAAGGCATGCGAAAAAAACAGTAAAGAAAAGTGGCCTTCACCCATTGAGCTGCATCGATAGCCAAGGCTGGGCTCCTAGGCACACCAAAATAAGCGCAGTAATTTAGAGAGTTCTCCGAAGGGCGGGAATACCTAGCATGCTAGAACCAAAACTGGGACTTCATGACGATAAAAGGCCAGACGGCGTCACCACCCCGCTGTGGAGTAAAGGCAAATACCCGGTTTAATTAGTTTAATATATATATATATATCTTTTTTTTAATTAATGATTAAATATAAGCAAACGCCGGGGATACGCGCGAAGGCGAGTTTCTGAGGCAGCTGTTTTCATTGGCAGTTTGCAGAGGAAGTGCCGCGTCGATATTAGGTGCGATGGGCTAAGAGTTGCTAGAGGGAATAATAATAATAATAATATTAATTATTATTATTATTATTATTCGTGTACTCCTTGTTTCCTCGCAGCTCCTAATTCGTATTCCATGGAACCGATGATACAACCGGCATTTCCTTGGAACACTGCCAGCGACAGCAGTTGCCGTAAAAACTTGCCTTCACATAGGTTGCCTGTGAGATCTGTAATCCGTCTGCCCAGCTCACTGATGAATCTCTTGGCTGCCTTGCTTAACGGCTTCTTGCCAGGCGCCTCGCCCAATCGTTTGTCTAGTTATTAGCTCTGCTGCTAGTTATCATGCAGGTTGACGTTTAATACCTCACCTAAAATACATCTTGCTGCGTCGTCGTAAGCTTGTGGATCTTCGTGACATTTAAGAGCTGGCGAAGTACACAGAGTATATTTAAGTCTTGGCAAGCCTAGGGTGTATCTCTAGAGGCACAGAGCTTCTTGCGAATGCATCACCGTCTTTAAGGGCCTTTGAAATTTATTGTAAGCTTATTGGGACTCCCAAGAGCTCTAACTGGCCCAATTCAACGCCTCTAGATTCTGACAAGACATTCGAAACCGCTCCAAAAAGTCATCCTATTCTTGGGCGTTACCTCCCAATATTATGACTTCACATTTAGAGGCATTGAGGCTGAGGCCTCCCTCTTCTGCAAAGTTTAGCACGTCGATTATATCACGCAAGACCATATCTAGTGGACCCCCAATTGTTGAGTCATCCATTAAACATACCAAACATTGAGAGGGCTCTACATGCGTGCTACCAAGCTGGATACCCGGAGGCTGAATAAAGCTGGTCGAAGCGGATCGCCTTGTTGCACTCCACTAGCTGATCGTAGCGGCGTTTTTTCGTCCCAGGACAGCAGGATTGGCTTCTTGTAACTTTGCCAAGCTAGCGGCGGAACCTGTGGCATATGGTTTAGTGGCTAGGCTAGGATGCGCGGCATCGTCAGTCAAAGTCCTCGAATTTTTAAAGTCTGGATCAGGAAGAGCCTTTTTCATTTCTGTTGTTGACGGCATCGATGAGCTATCTCTCCCGCTTGTGACTGAACTGGACAGCAAAAGTTGTTCAACACCTACAAACAAACAATAAGCACACAACCACTTTTCCAAGAAAATCTCTCTCAACTTCAATCGCGATCCCAACAACCATTCACTTGTGATGTCTGCAGAATATCTGTAAAATCAATTCGAGACTTGCGCTCGCCTGCGCAATACTCGACATGCAAGATTCAGCTTTTAGAGCTAAGACCTAACAATTGCCGACCGAACGCCCGTTAAGCATCTTTGAATACCAGGCTAGTAATGTCGTGACAAGACATGACCCAGACTCACACACCTTAATAACACTCTTGGCTCGGGCCACGACAAAACGTTAAACTAATAGGGATTATACCGGGAGGGATCAGAGAAGTTCGTTGCGCAGCACACACCGAAGCTTTGTCTAGTTTTAATTCAAAGCAAGACAACGCGTTTTGGGTCAGGCTTGTAACGTTGCGAGCTCTAATATTGCGCATCCCGGAGCGAAAAGCCAAAGTTACCACACGCTGCCAATTAATTAGAAAAAAATCTTGTGGATACGCAATGGAGACGACTGGAAAATCTTTTTAACGAACAACCACGTAGCACCCCTAAAAACGTAGAAAAACGGTATACTGATCGTGAGAGAGCCGTGAAGAGCTGCCGTAGCAGAGCGCAAATTAGCAGAGAGTGATGTAAGATCTGCCGCACGTAGCCTTCTTTCAACCGACTCCTTTGCGCCACTCAACAGCCACACAGAGCAGGCACTGAGAAACAAGTATCTCCTTCCTACACACTCTGTCAGTGTGCTTAAACAATTTCCAAGCTCCAATGCCAGTGCAAACATGCCTCATACCAGAATAACTGATTACTGACGCCGCCCGGTCTTTTGCCGAACGGCGTCCGTAATAGGTTTTTCTGACATACGCATTAGACCCAGCGTTAAACGGTTTACGTCTTCGGAATCTGCTCGATATGCTTGATAGCACAGTACCATCCTCTGGGAGGCTGGGGGAAGAACTCCATATACTTGACGGTTCAGCTTTGGGTGATTGTTTGCCACTCTTTTGCAGTCCTATTTTCTACGGGGCCAATCTGACAGTGCTAAAGAAAAAACGGTTTTATTAAACCTATAGCGTGTAGTGTTACAATCAAGAGACTTGCCGCTAAAGTAGCCATTACCATTGCTAGAACAACAATTGTGACAGCAATTTCACCAATTCAGATAGGCGTTGTAGTGAAAGGCGGTGCAGAAGCGGCAGTGGACGCAATACGAGCATTTGTAGAAACAGAAGGTCTAGTACGAGTCCTAGTTAAATTGGACTTTCGTAACGCCTTTAGTACTTTACCACTCGAAATAATAATATCAATAATAATAATAATAATAATAATAATAATAACAGAGAGGTTTAGTGTCCGCTGGCGAAAGAGACCTGATGGGGTGACCATTGCATTATGGTCACATGGAAAATCCCTAGCTTGGGATGCAACGGTTTCGTGCACAACCGCGGCTTCCTATTTACACCACAGCTATGTTGAGCCGGGGTGGGTAGCAAGCACGCGGACGCCAGAGAACGGTTTAAATATGCTGGACTGGAAACAAGATATATTTTTGTGCCTATTGCCATAGAGACACTAGGACCAATCAGCAAGGGAACCGAAGCATTTCTCAAAGATTTGAGTAAGCGAATTCAGGAGGTCACGAACGACCGAAGAGAGGGTCAATTCTTGAGGCAAGCGTTGTCCTTGGCCGTTTGCAGAGGGAACGCGGCATCTATTTTAGGGGCCATGCAGTGAACTACTTATTAACACAAAACATTGCAATAATACATTCAGACCTCACAACTTATTATTATAAATAATAATAATAATAATCAAGAAGTGCCACAAAAAAAAGTATGGAGTTTTTATTTGAAGAAGCTCCGTGTAGGAAGCACAGCAACATGCTTTGGGAGATAATTCCAGCCGGTCTGGTCGTAGTGATGACAACCATTCTCCAGAAAACGTTTAATATAGACTGGAAGTAGTAGTGGAGGCCTTTCATATCGTAGGACAGATAACACACCCGGAACATATCATTGAGATGAGCTTGATTTAATAAGAATTAATTTTGCTGCATTGTAGGCATCTCAGATAGCTCTGGACTAATCATTACAACTGCTCACCAAACTTCGATAGAAGACACGTTTAACCGGCTTTCTGATCTGGTTTCACCAAGTGTACGACGCGGCTCTGATGTATACTATACATAGTAGTAGATCAATACTATATATTTGTTTTCCGTGTAATTCCTCGTGGTGATATTAGGGGCACATTCCCTGCCAGGAAAACACTCTGGTTAAACCTACTTCTTTAAAATCTAACAAAAACCTTCTTAAATCTAGGAAGGTCATCGCAGCATGCTTTTCCTTGCATACATAATATATGTTGTATATGTGTGTTTGCCCCTATTGAACTTAAATCGGCAGCTAATGTTTGTAGAATAATCACAATATATAAGCTATTTGGAAGACATGTGATAAAAATCACTCTATACTAGCCTTTGATGAGCTGTGAACCTTTATACAAATGTAAAAAACCCATGAACTTGAATCTATCTTATGTTTACAATTGGTCCAAATTTGCCCAACGACCGGTTACCAATCGATGCGTAGGGACCGCAAGGTAACGAGCGATCCAATGGAATATTAAAAGTAATTTTAATAATTATCCCAGCTATATTGGTTGTCACCGATGAAATGGTGTTTATCTATATATATATATATATATAGGCTACTACGTAAATCTACTCTCTGTTTGTCCAAAGTATAATTCCGTGCCACGTCATATTTGATTTTAATGTTAAGCGTCTTCGAATAGCACAAGCCAAGTCAACAGCAAAACACTTGAGCTTTGCGACAGTGGATGCGGTAATATTTCATTTTATTTTTGTAAAAAAGCTGTGTTTCCATGCTTGCTGCTACTGTTGTCATTGACGTTATCGTCCTACGTTTGTCTGATAAACAAAGTCCATGCTTGGGCGCACATGTGCCGAATCAGCTTGCTGCCCTATACATTAGCCGCGCAAATGCCATCGTTGTCATTCGAATATGATGGCAGAATCACTGATCACAGAGCTTATAATATTTTGAAGACATCTAGCCGAATTACACAATCTCCGACAAATGGCGACAGATGCAATCATTTCAGCAGTCGCGAGATAAACAGACACACATATACAACAATAAAGATCATCTTCTTGAATTGAACAAAAATTATTCAGTAGAGACGGAGGAAAATTTCGCCAAAATAGCGTTCGTCGTACGCTGTTACGTGCATTGTAGCCGCTATACCTATGCGGATGTATGCGGCCGATGCTATAATACAATCAGTGGTGCATCCAGTTGCTTCTACCGCGGCTTCGTTCAGATCAAGGGGGGGGTTGCTTTCTTGTGTCCCCGATGGCGGTACAGATTAATGGTGCTTAGTGTGGCAAGGTCGCCTGCAGATGTAATGATAGAATGCATCGAGTTGCTGATGTGGGGCGTACAGGACAAAACTAGAAGACGGAGGAGAAGAAGAAAAGAAGAAGAAGAAGAAGAGAAAAACAAATATGATCAAGATCAAGGAAACATACAAGGCAATTATGATGGAGGAGAACGATTACCTTACCCACATAGATAGATGGCAGATAGCCTTAATTCTGCGCCAGGTGTATAACGCCGTTCACTGCCGTGGGTGTCATCATTAAACCTGCCGTACAAGAGCAGAATTAAATCTGCACACCGGCTTCCAGCTGATCTGTTGGCCCATGCTGGCGAGATCGCCGCACATCAGTCCCTTCCAGATACCGCATTGCTTGCTGCCCGCTGTTAAGTAAGCGTTTTGTTTTTGTTGCGTGTGTTACAGGTAGCAGAGGCGATATACTCGCAGCAGCTTATTTGATTACTGAACGCAAGCTACTGCTTACCCCGCACCCCTACGGCTTACACCCCTCGACTTTATTGCGTATCACAGTCAGCAACAAGTTCGTGTTCATATTATTGTTATATTTGGTTTGTTATGTTATACGGCCATAGCGCACACCCCGCAATGTATAGTCAGATTAGCAAGAAGAGGATATATATAATATATATATATATATATATATATATATATACAAGCGAGCAGCGATCACCGCTTGAAGAACAAACAAATGCAAATTAACGGTTGTGAAACGAGACGCGAAATGCAGATTGCATTGGCTGACTTCAGTGAGCACGAAACCTAGCCTCACCCGATAGCGAAGTCAGAAGAACGCGCGCGACGAACAGGAGTACGGCACTGCTCAGGGCTTGGCTTTGTTGGCTGTGTGCCAAGCAGGTATGCTACGTATCACTAGTCACAATCTCCGTTCGGAGCCGGGGACGGACCTCACGTTTTTTTTTGGGCTGACTGTCAGCCAGCATTTGACGTCCACGGCATTGCATTCGCATTGCTTCATAAGTCGGACCCCATTAACACATATGTTCACCGGCGGGGATCAAACCCGTGCAACAGCGGGGATCGAACCCGTGCACCTCTCTATCTGCTCCGGTCGCAAGACGCACGCAAATACACCGTGCGACCGGGCTCGACGGACCGACTCTAGCTGCGTGAAGTGTAACATTCATACAGAGACAATGAATGACACATGTTCTGTTTGAACGTCAAGGTGGTAGCCCCAGGTTTGAGGGGAAAACCAGCGTGTCAACTGTACCAAAAGACTCTCGGTACGCTGAGAAGGTAACTCGAAAGAGCCATTCTCGCCACTGAAGTGAAGTGAAGCATTATAATATGAGAACAAAACGAAAACCAATAGTCTGACCCAATAAGGATTAGTAATGATACTTACAGTAATGATATATTTATTCCCATCTCAATGGATACTCAAGAGTCCATATTTAAGGACATTGGCGTTTTTTTTTAATTTTAATTAAGACGACATGCAGGAAATCTCAGGAAAACTATGGAGGAGTGAGTTCTTGTGAAAGTGCTGTCGCTGGCTATTTTTAAGGGTGAGTGATAATGCATAAAAATCTAAGAACAATCTAGTACACACGTTCTCAGAACACAATTGAACTAAGTAATAATAAATTGTGCAGCCTGCTGTGGCCTTCTGGAATCGTAAGCAGTGGTTAAGCGTTGAGTTAAGTGTATGGGTATTTTTTTCGTAATTGGAATTTGCGACGTTGTTACGCAAAGCACGAAACGCGAATTATTGTTGTTAATATCGTAATACTAAACAGCCTTCAGTAAAATTGTCGATTCTGATATAAGTAAAAACGAATATAGTGCTGATGCAAATAAGTATTATGCGTAGCGTCAGTGGTAGATATGTTGACAATGATATGCTACTACAGAGCTTGAGAAAGTATGTACACACAACACACACCGATATCTATATTACTCCCCATTATAAGCTATATATATACGCGCGTGTTTGATATAGAAACCAGAACGGCAGTGATTGCGCTTGGAATTTCTTTATATCTATACGTTTAGTTCAGTCAATATAGGCCGAGTGACTAACGTAGCACAACGTTTTCCGTACAATTGGTTCTTACGGCGGACTTCTTTGCCCCGGTTGTTGTTGTTGCTGCTGTTAACGCTGTTTTCCTTGCTATTGATGTGATTGTCGTTTGTGTTTGTACAGATTCAGGATGGAGCAGGGTGCTTGTATATATCGGCCATCTTTTGCCGCTTGCAATTGCATCGGGCAGGTAGATACATGTACGTATATATGTGTATATATGTGTATATATATATATATATATATATATATATATATAGTGCCGAAACACCGAAAGGACAATGGGTCGTGAAATGTGCGGCATGTAGCCTGAAGGGTAAGCCAATCACAGGCTTCGTACAACACAAATCTATAATAATAATAATAATAATAACACAAACGCACAACAACAACAACAACAACAACAAGCAGCTGAGGGGTTGGTAACGAATTGCTCACGTTCGTTTAATTAGAGCGTCGTCATTCCACATCGAGCTGGGTACGACGATGAACGTGTGCGAATAATTTCGTTATCGTTGTTTTATTGTTGTTGTTGTTGTTGTTGTTGTTGCTGTTATTGCTGTTATTGCTGTTATTGCTGTTGTCTCTGTCGTTCTACGGGGCGGAGATGCCGCTCAAATTTGGTCGTCACAGACACGTAGTGATTTGCTATTACATCCATGGAAATGTATCGATCTATCTATACATACATCTATCTATCTATCTATCTATTTGTCTGTCTATCTGCCTGTCGGTCTGTCTCTTTTTTTTTTCGGTGGTTGTTTGTCATCTCTTTGTCTGTCACTAGCAACTAAATTTTCGAGCATTTTCGCCACCCGAATGGCTAGCTCGCAGGCTGACGGGCTTAGTCCGCTTCGGAGCTGCAGTAGTACCGTTGCGGAGGGACCGCTCGCTACTGTTGCTCCGACTTGTGACGCAGGCGCCGCTAAGACCGATTGATGTCGGGGCCGCCGCCGCCGCAACAAACATTGAGCCAATCGAAAAGATCGCTGCTTTGTTTCGTGATCAATTCTCGGGTTCGTCACCATTTGGTGGTGATTTCTTGGTTTCTTTCGATCAGCAGACGTCGGCTTACGAACGGGCAGATGCAATTCGCAGACGAAATTGCCGCCGAAACACGTGTTGGAGAAGGAGGAGGGTGAGCTGAAGGGTGTGATAGGGAGGTCGGCGGAGAGAGGAGGGGGTGGGGGGACGTTTTAGACGTGTTTGTTAGTTTGCAAGTTCAAGTTCGCTTTCGCACGGAACAACAACAAGCAAAAATGCCGAAAGCGGTTCGCTTCGTGTGCCGAAATCGTGCATAGTTTACCTGTAGGACGCGGTCTCATTCCCAGTTTGTATCTCTTACCCCGCTCTTACTTTCTTATTCTCTATCGTGCTTCTTCGCTCTCTCTTTCTCTCTCTCTCTTTTAGTGGCTAAGCAAGAAATCAACAGTTACATCAAAGAGCATAGGAATTGCGGAAACAATTGTGAATGCATTTGTAACTTACTCCGTTCCTCGTCCCACACTACAAGCAATATCTATTGGTTACGCTATTGGCTTTCTATCGATAGTGCCAGTGACGTTACTTCTTTATCGGTGCATATGCGTGGCTTTTTTTGGTGCATTCATGTCGTGCAGAAGAACCACGCAAACACTAGGATAAACGCTAAACGTTTCTCAGGTAAAGCCCCTTAGTTTGGCAACCACCATTGTCGGTATGAGCACAAACGGCAATCAACGAACACAAAGCGCATTGTATATATGCCGCAATTATATATATACATACATATGTATATATATATATATATATATATATATATATACATACAGACATTGCCAATTTGTTGCTAACAATATACATATGAACCGTATAAGTGTGTACTGGTATATTTTATAAGGTGGGTCCAAATGAAAATGCACAGAACAGCACTGTGCTTATAGTTGAACCTTTTTTTCAGTGTAATCACCAGAGTCCTGAGTGCAACCATTCTACTGTTTCATGAGTCGACTTTGTTGTTCCAAAAATTCCTACCAAGTGCATGTAATACTCGCACATTGTAGCTAAAGGTTGGAGATATTCAAGGCCGGACTTGGATCGAGCTTTGCGCTTAAAAGGTAACAGCAAAGCCGCACCCCTTTAAGAAGGAAAGCTATTTTCTTCAAGTTAGTCTGACAATCCGCGGATTTGATAACATACCCATTACAACATAGGCACTCTATGCAGGAATGGTTCCTCACACAATAGGTAATGAAAGCGATTTCTCTACTCAGGCTCTCAGGGAGGCAGCGATCAGTCTCTGCAGCTCCTTCAGGATAAGGGGATCATTTTGGCACCAAACTTAGGGGAATGCTAAGGTTGTGGAGTAAATAAGATTTTTGGCGGGATGTATAGATCCCGCTCGTCCCAGTGGCTACGCTGCGGCTGTCGCGCGACACGTCGGCGGCAGTGAACGTCGCCGCACACACATCATTTATTCATTTACTTAAACTGGACATCCCGCCAAAAATCAGCTCGCATTGCCATACGTTTGTTACCAAAATGATCGTCATGTGTCAGTTTTAAGCGCTGTAACTGGTCATAGGGTAACGATTCTGAGGTATTTGGCGTGAAAGCTAATAAAATAATTTTATTTTTGCAAATCCTGTTCTAAACGACCATGTTGCATCTTTTGGCCGGCGTTATATGTTCCTCGGAGGAAGCGGAATTTTCCCACAAACACCACGATGTGCTTAGTTTCTGTATAGGAGGACTGGTTGTCTCGCCACGGCACAATTGGAGCTCCTATATCGGGCAAAAACACCAGTGTCACAAATTGTAGTACCTCCTGCTCCCACTCCGAAACAAGACTTCTTAGACACCATGTTCATTGAAAACATATCTGCTTTAACGAGCTCTACGATGTTTCTTTCGAAAATTTCACGGGCACACTGTATATATAAATATAAATATATATATATATATATATATATAGACACAGAATCGATTTATCTCACAATGGTATGTAAATAATTTTCCCATAGTGAACTACATCATCCCAATCCCAACGCATATACAGTATATATATATATATATATATATATATATTGTTTTTATGTAACCGCAATATGCTTTTGTGCACCCGTATATACGTGTCAATGGGTCTGAAAAAAAGCTCTGCGCGGGTAAAGAACTGGCTTGGCTTTGTAAGTGTCCGAAGGGAAGGGGCCTCGTTGCGATTCATATGGCTGGTATTATCGTCATTATACGTTCGTGATCGGCGTTGCGACAGCGTCTTTGTTTGGAGTTTCGATATGTCAAATACTGCCGTACTGTACGTCAGCGACAACATCTGGTACATTCAATTCTTGCTCAGCATCAGCAGTCCCAGCAGGAAACGAGGTGACATTACACACACCAGGCCAACAATTTGCAGAAGTTGGATGGCATTGTGTATATATATATATATATATATATATATATATATATACGTTTAGACATTGCATTTCGGACAAAGTCGACACAATCAATCAGACAGTGGACCAGCTCCCAAAACATGACCTCGACTCATTGTGAGCAAGACTGACGGTTTTAGACGTGCGTGCGTGCGCCTGTAGTCAAAAGTTTACCTGTTTTGCACTGTAATTATCCTCTACCAGCTTATCAGTAGTATTGAAAAAAATATAGAGTCGGGAGTAGCCAGTAGGTGCATATAAGTCCAGCAGTCGATGTCTCTGGTGGCAACTCAACCGGCTATCACTGCCCACGTGCATTATTGGAAAATATTTGAATAGCAAGTGATTCAGAGATGAACGATTCGCACAATGGTAATACCTGTATTGGTACCGTTGTTGTTGTTGCTGCTGCTGCTACCACCCGCATAAATGTTGGTTTGTAGTTGATCGTATGTATCAATCACGCAATGTCAATCACGCAATGTGCTGGGTTACAAACGGGTTGGACAAGTAACGAACATAACGTTTAAAGATCAACTCATAGATACAACACACACATTTTCGAGTGGTCTGATCGCTTTTGGGAAAGATGCGAAGTTACTAACAACGACTCCAATCTCGGGAGTCAACCTCGCCTTTTACAGAGGACGTGATTATCAGTCAACGCATTTTTAACAGGGCCGCGAAAAACTAGCGAATAAATGCCAAAAACACACTTGTGAAGATTGTTATCCAAGCACTGACAGTCATAAGAATGCACGCTACGTTCTCTCTGAGATTTTTTATTTCATAGAGACACTCTAACGGGTTATTGAGACCCGTGAGGGTGTCTCACGGGTTATTGAGCTTTGAGGAGCGGCTGCAAAACCTGTGGGTTTAATCAAAGAGGACTCGAGCATCTTTCAGAGAGCCAGCCACAAGGGATGAATCATGGCTGTACGGCTACAACATGGAACTAAAGATCCAATCCCACAGATAAAGCGTTGACCGAAAAAAACGACAAAGCGAACAGGTCCAACGTCAAGGTATAGTTCACCGTGAATTTATGCTACGCGGTTATACAGTATTTAAGTAATTTCTTGCAAAAATGTACCGACATAAAATGTCTGCCCGCCAACGGACTTATCAGGACTGCGAGAATGAGGTCCTGGTCTTCACATCATAACAACACGTGTTTATAGCTTCCCGTTAGCTTTGCATTTCAACGATTTGAAAGAATGATGACCGAAAACGAAGAGTATGTTAGATACTAGAGTATCTAGACTAACAGTTTGGGATCTAAATGAATGCACTTTGAAACGTCAAATTAAAGCATTGCTAAATAATTTAAAGCATCCGACATGTGAGGAGAAAATCATTTAAAGGTTAATTTGGTATGCATCGATTTTGTTGGTTGGTTCAACAGAGCTTGTATACCACCGCTACTTTCCGCAAATGTACCGATTAGCCTGCACTCGAGCACGATGGACAGTTTAAGTTATTATGCAATCTGTGGTCTCTCCAGGATGTGATTAAAATGTCTTCAAAAAACACTCAACGTCACTCAACCGCTCTAAATGAACATGGCTAAATACTTGCAGAAACGGCAGACCTATGTCGAAAGATCTCACAGGCTAGTTAATGGCTGTATATTACTATTCCACTGTCAGCGTGGTGGGGCCAATACGATGCTTAGTGGCTCGATGCATTTTGCCCGGTGTTAGAAGACGACTTGCATTCATCTGTTTGGAGTGTAAAACACGCACTGAAAAGATGCACCTATAGTAGCGCATTTGAGTTCTGTACTTGGAAATTTTATGCTGTCTTAATTTGTTGTTGGAAGCAACCAGCAATAAAGTGAAACATTTCTGAGCATTTGTCAGTTTTCTCGCTAAACTGTGCTAATATCACGCGCCAGGCTGTCCGTCATTGAGGGAAGAGTTTTTCGCTTTTTTTTGCGATGAAACGGCCACAGTTAAAGACAACAAAGACAATTAGCTGCATATATTCTCTAAAATTGCAATTATATAAGTCGTTGAATATTATTATTACATGGAAGAGACAATCAAATTTGTTTAAAACCTATAAAGTAAAAACTTTTGCTCTATCAAATATGTCATACAGAGAATTATAAGACGAGAAATCATATTTATTTACCTGTTTATTCACCGAGAAATATGAAATGATGAATAAATAGTATATAATACGAGTGAATAGAGAAGTATAATATATAACTTGCGTTAACTCAATAGAGTTTGCATTACAAAAGTCTTGAAACAGGATATAATGCAATTCGCGCTTCATGTGCGCACGTGCTGTCGAATATAGAGTTGTACAATAAACTTGATTATACACTACTAGCAAATAGAGTAAAGCAAATCTTTATGACGATCTTGTTTTTGTGATATGAGGGCAGCAAAGTGATCGTAAAACAATTCAAAACAGCTTAAGGTTAGTTACGTTGGCGGATTTCTACGAAGTAAAAACGGTTTCATAACACAACGTGCACAATTGATGGCAGTCACGCAACTTGAAAATTGCCCACAGATCACTTGATTTATCACGCCACAAGTTAGAGAGTAACTGTCATTCTAACACTTGCTGCTGTAAATCGCATTCGTTGCGCCGGGCTACAAAATGAAACGATAGTCTCGTAATGTTGTGTAGGCATCCTCTCGCTTACCAATTCTCCATAGATGATGCAAATATGTACAGATACATTTTTCGGTTATGTATATACACAGTGTAAACGTCGTAACAACTAGAGCTGCTGAAATTTGAAAATTCCGCTTTGGGATGACGGAGTAAGACATCTAGAGACGAAAATCGAGTTTCCGGCGTAGTTCCGAAGCGTCTGCGCATAACAGGGAAACACAAGCAGCCGTGAGTCCCGTCAAATTAACGCGGCAGGGAATGTGAGGACATTATGGCATTCCTATTGTAAAATTCGACGATTGAGAAGCAGTGTGGAATTCGTGGATTAGATTTCTAACCGCGAAGGTTGTTCACCCGGTCAATATTCATCGTCGGGTGGTGAACGTATACGGGGGAGACTTGGTGTTTGACAAGCCGGTGGAAAAGTATCCTGCCCGAATTTGTGAAGATCGGGAGTGGTTGGCCAGAACCAGACCAGACAGGCGTACATAATATAACTAGCCAAGTTCAAGTGAGAGCAGCTTGAGCATAGGCACGACAGTCCGGATAGGACCCCATCAGTTTAGTCTGTTAAAAAAAATCATCTACGAGGGAGGTGCCTCAACTTGAACGATAAACTTAAGGATACAGTGAAGGACTGGTTGTTGTCGCAGCCGCAGGAATTTCGGGAACAGGAAACAACTTTCGGCTCGTAACACAATCGTTGAGAAAGCTCAGTTATGCTCAGGCCTCTGGTGATTACCGTTGATTAAATGCCTAAATTGTGCCCACAATATCCTTTCGTACCTTATCATTTGAACAGATTTCATGAAAATAGGTAAACTGTTGTAGGGTGCGCCGCTATAAGGGCGCACATATTATCTTATATACTATTCACAAATAATTCAATAATTCAATAAACTTCTTATTATATATAAATCATTCAAGTATTCAGAAAACAGGCCGGCAAGCAAAGTTAGGTACTGATGCCAGTAGGTTACTGAAATCGTCTTAGTATTGCCGCCTTGGCATTGCCGAACAGGACATTAAAGTAACCCAAACTATCAAGCTACGGCAGACCCGGGGATGTGCAATAAGGAAACTGAGGTCGTTTAGTAAGGAAGTAGGAAGCGTAAAGGCTAGCAAAGCACACATCGCGTACGGCTGAGGAACGCGACGCGCGGCTAGGAAACAGTGTGCCGATCGGTAGGAAGCAGAACGCACGTGCTCGGAGGCGTCACGGAACCAGCATGTGTGGCGTCTAGATGATGACTGAGTCGACGCTCGGCCGCGGACCGTCCCGTCGGAACGTGCACGAAACCAGAAAATTGCACATCTATAGTGTGCATCTGTCGGAGTGTTGGTGTGTCTCTGCCGGTGTTGATGGTACCGCTGAAAGGTCAAGTGTCATGTGTGATACGGCGCGACCGCCATAACTTGTTGACGTTCGCTCTCCTTTGAAAAAATGAATCGGACAGGAATCGAACTGTGTGAGAAAACTTGCCTGCAGTGTAATCATGATTCATGCTGCACGCTGGTGATAGCGCTAGCAGTAGTATTTATTCAAAATAGGATTGTGAAAACAACAACGACAATAATGACGGCGACGATGCTATTAGGGCTAAATAATAATGGTGCTGGAGGTAATTAGAAACTTTAATGAGGAATAATGGTGATGGCGCTGTTGAGGAAATTGTTGGTGTTGATGGCGATGTCAGTGGCAGCGGTGGCGCTGGTAGCGGTGGTGCAGTTGCGTCTGGTAGCTCTACGAATGATGCGTAATGCACACATTGCGCACTAATCGGCTGTAGCCAATCAATTCGGTACTCTCCGACATTGTATTACGCTTTGACGGGTGGAAAATCGACGGAGTTGACTATTGAGCCGAAAGCTGATGATTCCGCCTTCAGTCGCTGTATATCAATGGTGGTCAGCTAGCTCACAGACAGTTCACACTCAGGCACGCCAAGTCATACTTGCCGCTTGAGCTACGCCACCAGCTGCTGCATTTGTAGTATAGCTGCACTGCAGGCAGTGGTAGAAAGTAACTGTGACGGCGTTCATTGTCACGGTTGAGGTAGCAATGATGATAGTTGAACAAAAGATGTGCTTTTCCGCCATCTTGCACACGGCGGTCAGCGGATGGCGTTCCTGATCGCCGCCGGGAGCAAAGGCAGCGGCAGTAGCAGCAGCAGAACCACCATCATCGTCGTCGTCGTCGTCGGAAGCGTCGGCGACATGAACGGCAGCGACGCCATCACTGCATTGATGGCTCGTTCTCTTCATTCAGTTTACGGCTGCTACCCCACACCGCACCACCCACCTCAGCCCACCCCATACAGCATCACCCCACCCATACAGCATCACCCCACCTCAGCCCACCCCGTCTCAGCCCACCAACACCATCCCACTGTGTGTGTTTAGTTCGTTGCAACCTGCAACGTGGCCTGTGCTTCGTATCGTAGTGTGTACGAGTATATAGCGACATAGCGACGCGTCGACTTGCAGGCCTGGCACTGTCCCGGGCTGTACTGGGCCGATAAACAGGTTGGCCGTCATCAGTACCACACCCGGCACACCAGTGTCAGGCCAGGTACCAGCAACAGTACCAGCAATAGCGGCTACCAACAGTAATCGCAGTAATGAGTTGCTGGGATCGGTCCAAACATCAGGGGCCCATCTGCCACCGTCGCCGCCACCCCTGGCTCACCTGGCCCCTTTAGCATCGCTATTCTGCTCTTGTGCCGGTGTTTGCTCTCCCTCTCCCCCCTCACTCTATCTCTTCCCCCCCCGCTTCTTCGCTGCCTCCCGAGCTCCCTGCTGTTGTAGCAATGTCGGACAAAGCTGACTGGCCACCTGCTGGCTGGATGGCCACCAACTGCGGACAATAAGTTGTTTACCGCTGTTACCAGTGTATACATACAGATACTGTGATACCACTATTGCATAAGGGCTCACTTGCACTGGTTACTGTCGACGGGGACACCACGAACCGAGATCTCAGTCCGTGGTCTGCACTTTCGAGACGTCTGTCCGAGGGCTTCAACCTGCTGTATCAGACGATTTTCTGACGGGCTGACTTTCTGCCAACAAGTAGTAATATTAAGTAGTAATAACAACTAAGCCAACTCATAGTAATATTAAGTTGTAATAAAAATTAAGCCAATGGATTTGCTCCCGCATTGCTTCGTAAGGCGGACCCCCATAAATACAAATGTGCAGCGGTGGGAATCGAACCCGTGCTGCACCTATGTTTCTCCTCTGGCCGCAAGGCGCACGTGATTGCACCACGTCATCCGGGGCTCGAATGGGGAAAATAATTGGTCAAGGCGTGCTAGTTTGCTTAGGTATTAGAGTAGCCTGCCCCATATCCTTTTTTGGCAATGTCCTGCCAGCTATCAGTCATCTTTTTAATCACACGTTTGGAACGTTACTTGTGGCGTACCTGGCTAGACAGTATTTTAGCAGCAGCAATAAATTGCAATATGAAGATAATATGTCCGACGAATACAAATTTTATTTTTATGTGGCTACTAGCAATGCTACAGCTAAATATTTTTGAGGCTGTCCATCATTGAGAGAGAGACTTCTTCGCTTAGTTTTGCAAGGAAACGCCCACACTTAGAGATAGCAAATACAGGTATAGTTGTATGTATTCTATAGAATTTTATTGCATAACTAATTGACTATTACCACGTGGTATTTATTCAAAACCTATAGAACGAGGCCTTTTATTTCATTATATATGTCATACAAGAGAGAATAAAAAGACTAACATAATTATAGCTTGTGCTAGCTAAATACAGTTTATCGAGCCCGGTGGCGTGGTCCATTCGCGTGCGCCTTGCACATACATAAGTGCATTGCACGATTCGATCCCTGTCGCTACACATCTGCATTTATGGGGTCCGTCCCACGAAGCAATGCGAAAACCATTTCGGGGACGTTAAATGATTGCTGAGAGTCAGTCCGAAAAAAAAAGACTTAAAAAAACTCAGTGGAGTTTGCATCACGAAGATACGAGCGGTCAAGCAGGAAAGTATGTGATTCGGGCAGGTGTTCATGTGCGCAGGTTCTATAAAGTATAGAGTTGTGCAATGTTAAAATTGATCATTATCACTATTAGAAAATAGAGCGGAGCAAATGTTTATGGCTAATTTCTTGTGACATTAGGACAGGAACGTGATCGTAAGACAATCCAAAAAAGCTTAAGGTTAACTACGTTGGCATTTGTATACGAATGTGGAACAAATAGTTAAATCACTCAGCGTGCACAATTTATGGCAGTCGCCCGTAAATTGTGCATTCTCCTAAAAAATAACTTGGAAATTGCCTACAGATCACTTTATTTATTGCATCAACCAACTTATAATGGAAATGTAATTGTCGCGCATGCTGTTGTAAATTGCATTCGTAGCGCCTGGGTACAGCATATTATCGCTTTGTAATGCTGTGTAACAAACTAGTGCTTTGTAATGCTGTGTAGACATCCTCTCGTATATCAGTTAGTTCTTCATAGTTTAATGCAAATATGTACACATATATTTTTCGGTTATCCTTATGTTTAAGGAAGTCTGTATACATACTTGTCAGGTGGCTTCAGATCTGAAGCTCCCTTATGTGGCGGCGTGGTTTAGAGAACTAGTACGCTAGTCATGGTTGTCGCCGGTTCGATCCCTGCTGTTGTTCGATTTCTATTTGAGCGATGCTCATTGAGAATAGCCCACGGCCTTAGTGCCGCAAGAACTGTTGGGCAAGAGTAGGTATCTCAGATGTCTGGCCTTTCCAAGTTCCAAGCCCGTTGGGACGGTGGATGGTCTAAAATGAAAAACAACCTCCTTAAAAATTTTAATTCTAAATCAGAAGTCTAAATTCTTTACTACATAATTCAATCATGTTTAACAAAAGAATTTATATATATATATATATATATATATATATATATATATATACAATCGCTAACGCAAGTTCCGTTGTTTGACCTTTTCAATTGCTTTAATAATTTCGTCGAACAAACTTCAATTCGTTGTGTCTCTGTTCGTAAACAAAGTACCAAATGAGAAGCGTCGTAGCAAAGGCACAGCATATTTTTGGCAATCTCAAGTCATTCAGTATTTACTCGGACAACCACCTCTTTCTACTCTACAACACCACGTTTGGTGCTCGCCGGCAAAAGCTTGAAAGTTACGCTGCACGTAGTTTGCAAGCGGCATGTCAGAAGCCGACATGTTCCTGGATGCAGGAGCACTTATGATGATGATGATGATGATAATAATAATAATAATAATAATAAGGATGATGATGATGATGATAATAATAATATTACCAAGTAGATTTATTATCACCTTTTGAAACGATTGCACAGGGGCAATTCACTGTGTGTTTGTTTTTCTTCTCCCTCTTTGATATGTCCTTCAGTGTCAATCTTTCTATATTTATCTCTGAATATATATATATATATATATATATATACATTTTTTTACACCCTTCTCGCTCACTGCCGCGATCCAGAGTGTCTAGTGAGACTGATCCGTTATGAATGAGTGAATGAATGAATGGGCTTTCAATGAACGACGTAAATAGAATGCGCAATGCTGACCATTGGATTTGAATTTAAATCGCCAATTTCACGCTGCTGCTGCTGATGTTGCTGCCGCCGCCGCTTTTGGTAGCAGCAGTTGGTCTTCATAGTAGTAGTAGTAGTAGTAGTCATCGTTAGACACCACCATCCATCCATTCATAATTTTTATCACCATGATGATTTTCACCGTCCATCATCTTGCTCATCATCATCATCATCACCATCATCCACATCAACATCCACGTCATCATATCCACTCCACATTGGTGAGTCGCGTCAACAAATTTTCCTTTCGTCGGACGACGACGACGACTACAACCACGTCTCCGCTGGCCACTACGTACTGCGTATACGCACACCAACCATCAACCGGTTAGCCGCTTGAGCTAGCAGCATGAATCGAGTAGTGTCAGTGGCAACAGCAGCAATAACAACAGCGGACGCGGCGACATCGGCAGCAGCCTCAGCAAGCTATCAAGCAGATAGCTGTAGTTGGCATCCACCTCATCGCGGCCAGTCTCCATTGCCCTTCCCCCGCCCGGCTGTGACGGTCGGATGGTGGTGTGGACAAGATTCATTGGTCTTCCTTAGGGCGAACAAGCCATCGAACCAACAAACGAAGAACGAAGCTTCAACCAGCCAGCCAGCCAGCCTACGAGCCCTACGAGCAACGCAACTCGGGCGTTCGGGGGAACGACAGTGGGGCGTCGACAGTGGCAGACGAATGGCAAAATGGCCATTTGGCCAAAAATCACGCCAACGACAAACGACGATCGACGATCGAATCTCTCTTCTTGCGGGCCTGCCGCCCGTGCGTCCGTCTGTCTCGTCAGCCGTCTATCCCGTTTTCGCTCGTCCGAGCGGCGTTGTCAGTTGTTGTTGTCTTTTTCTTCTTCTTCTTCTTCTTCGGCAATGATCTTCGGTCGTGCGCGACTACGACAACAACAACAACAACAACTACAACAATAACAACAACAATAACAACAACAACAAAAACAACAACAACAATAACAATAACAACAACAACAAAAACAACAACAACAGCTTTGCGACGCAGCTGCTGCGACTGCACAGTAACAACAGCATCGCGCCGGAGGAGCGAGGGAGCGGTGGGGAGATGGGGGGGAGTAGAGGGGTTGTATTCGTGACGGCACGTATCGCTTGCACTTGTTACAATTTGTTCGTCTCGTGTCTCTGTTTCATTCGTTTTTCCTCTTGCAAATCTCAATCATCATCATCGTCATCACCGTCACTGCTGTCGTCGGCGTGGCCGACATTGGCGTGACCAGGACCGCCGCCGTTGTTGTTGTTGTTGTTGTTGTTGTTGTTGTTGTTGTTGTTGTTGTTGTTGTTGTTGTTGCTGTTGTTGTTGTGTTGTTGTTGTTGTTGTGATTGCTGTTGTTGTTGTGATTGCTGTTGTTGTTGTGGTTGCTGTTGCTGTTGTGGTTATGTTGCTGCTGTTGTTCTTGTTGCTGTGGTTGTAATTGTTGTTGTTGCTGTTGCTGTTGTTGTTGTTGTCCTTGTTGTTAGAGTTGTTGTTGTTATCGCTATTCTCATACAGTGTACGTTCGTTTTACCTGTTTAACAGGACACCGCAGCCGAAAACAACAGATGTCTCGTTCGTAGAAAACGAATACTGGGGAACTACAGTATTACCGTAATTACATTGTGGCGAGCAGATACCCCCTGCCCCCGTTCAACCTTTTGCTCTGTCGATCTATTTGTCCTGCTCGAATCTGAATTTGACAGCTACTATTCGTCAGCGAGCCACTAGAAACCAATGTATGAATGACGCCACGATGTCATCTATCGTACCAAGTAACAAGTCAACGTTTTTCTTGTGTTCTTCAGTGCTTATGCTCTTAAATGATTGTTAGTGTTGCTGCTTCGAGGCGGTGCACGCTATGCGATATCGACAACTGAACTTGTACTCTGACTGTTTCGTGTCAACTCTATTTGCCGGTTGCTGTCGCCAATTACTGTATATATATATACGGTGCGGCATATATATATATATATGCGCTGCCGGGTTTGAAGCACTTCGATTCGCACAAGTAGAAGCAGAAGTGAGAGCTGTTAAATCGTGTCCACGTGCTCAGTCTGTAGATGTTTGGGTGTCGACGGCCTAAAACAGCGCGAGATGAAAAAACGTGAAAAAAAGCGGCAAACGTTTTCAAAGGATCACTTGTAACGCTTTCGGGACTTTCGGAAAGAGGCTTTTCGGCAAATGAATATATCTTTCATATCCTATAAAGACGTATTTCTAGATGTGTGCAGCTACTGCGGAGCAACTTGGAAGCGTTTTGAAAAGACTATTTTGTACCTCGCTGCGACCCTGACCGTCGTTGTAAAATAGTTTTTATACTGGCCGAAGTACGCCAGCACCAACAAAAGCGACGCAGCCTGAACTAAATGAGTACGAGGTGATCGTGCGCTATATTTGTATATATATATATATATATATATATATATATATATATATATATAATTGTTGATTCCTATTTACCATTATTGGTAGATTCACACAATTATTACAAATATTTCGGGAGTAACTATGACTCTCTTACCGGCTTGGTCTGCTGATGCGCGACTTCCGCGCGCTGCGGGGACCTTCACGGGCCACTATGTAAGTTAGTCAGACGGTACAAACTCCCAAAAGTAACACTCCCGTGTTTTACTTTCACAGACTACGTGTCGCCGTGGTTTGGCGATACTGAATTGCGTGTGAAGACACTTGTTATATATTTGTCTCGAGATGTACCAAGAGCTGCATCTCAAACGCACCAATATGAGCTCAAGTGCACCTGGGCTTCCCTGGTTCAGTGTTACTTGCTCACTTGCTCCATCCACCGTTTTTACCGTTTTGTTGTTAACGTTCTCGTTCGCATTACTCTGATGGTTGTTGTTGCTGTTGTTGTTGTTTGCACAACTATTGCGTATGTCAGGCCAATGTTACGTAGTCGTAGTGATAGTTTTTGTCCTAACTGGGTGTTGCCGATTTGCCTAGGAGGATCCACTTGTCAGTGTTGAGCGTCGATCCGTGTTTTTATACATATATATATATATATATATATATATATATATATATATATATATATATGTGTGTGCGCAGCTATCTGGTCGTGATTTGCCAACCGTTTCGCCAGCGCTTCAAAACGACCCCCCAGGCTAGGCCCTATTACCGTTATGATCGTAACGCTTCGAACTGTGTGTGCACGAACCTGCCTAGTTACTCCTGTCTAGTCACACAATACATGTCGGTGAGTTGGCTTGCTGGTTAGTTAGTTAGTTAACTCGGTAAGTGAATGGGGAGATAGTTCCTCTAATAGTTGAGGCTACTTTAGCGTTTCAGCAACAGCAGCAGCTGTTGTTGCTGTCGCAATTGTTTTTGCCGGCGTCGTCGTTGTCGTTGTTGTTGTTGCTGTTGTTGCTTCGATTGTTGTTGTTGTTGCTTCGATTGTTGTTGTTGTTGTTGTTGCTTCGATCGTTGTTGTTGTTATCGTTGTTGTTGCGGCTATTGTTTTAGTTGTTGCTCGTGTCGTTGTTGTTATAGCTAACAAGAACAGTAGCAGCAGCAGCATCACAATTAACATCGGTATTCTATCATCACAGTCATCATCATCATCATCATCATCACGACCACCATCATCATCATTATTATTATTCTATAGGCAGCCACCGGGTGCAAGCGAGACAAGTTACCGTTCGTTCGCGATCGAAGTGGCGAGCGCCAGCAAAGCATTTGCTGTTTGCCTGTCGATCTTTCGTCTGTCTGTCTCTATGTCCGTTTCTACGTCTATCCATCCATCCGGTGGCCGGCTGATTTACCTATTTGATGCCTGATTGCGTCTTGTATGGTCTGCAAATCGACAGAGACTCACGCATTCACACATACACACATCTTCTCCTCTCTCTCTCTCTCTCTCTCCTCTCTCTCTCTCTCTCTCTCTATATATATATATATATATATATATATCTCCCTATCTCTCTCTCTGCCCCCTCCCTATTTTTTTCGCATTGTGCTACACTCACATGGTGATACACGTCGCTTGACACGACATTCAACGGACAGCTGACCGTATTTACGGCCAGTGTCGGCTCGACGCGAACGACCAGCGAAAACGACAACAATCTTCATCATAGCACTAGCTAGTAGTAGCAGTGGTAGAAGTAGTCGTAGTAGTCGTAGTAGTAGTAGTAGTAGTAGTAGTAGTAGTACTTGTCTAATGTAATTACCCCAAAAATAGAAGCTAGTAACCGTAGTAATAGGGAAAAGAAAATTGAGCAAGAAAAAGCCGATCCGTCTTGATATTCTTCTTCTTTGTTGCATTGTGTATTGAATGAATAAGCGACTTAGTTTTGTTTAGCTTCTAATTTGGTATCTCTGAACCGTTCTCTATGTATATATATATATATATATATATAGTTTACACCTCATTATGAGTTAAATTAAATGTGTTTTGCACACACACACACACACACACACATATATATATATATATATATATATATATACGAGGACGAATTGATAAGTACCTATACATATTTATAAAAATATTATCTAATATTATCTATAAAGAGAATGTTCTTCTTCTAAAGTGTTTTTGTTCTCTTCCTCATAGTTTCCGCCCGTTGTACTGCACTTGTCCCAATTTTTCCCACTTTTTGAAACAATTATTAACACGTACTTCAGAATCGAGTTAAGTGGCTTTTGGGGATTTTTCTTTATAACCTCTATTGTCTCTAAACGTTATCTCGTCAAAAAGATACCCATATGATTTTTTTGGAAGTTCTTTTCCATATGAACAGGAAAAATCAAACGGAGTCAGGCGAACAGAAAGATTGCAGAAATATTAAAGCCATATTTTTATGAACTAGTCCGAAATCAGGGCGCTTCGACGCGTTGCCGTAATGCAGGGGGTAAGACTTGTTTGTCCAGAGTTCAAGGCTCTTGCGTCTTACTGGTCTTACTGGTAGAACCAGGTGACATTTGTGTACGATGATTCCCCTGTCAAAGAAATCATCGTCTACGTCAAACAAGACAAAAAGCAGTTAAAAGAACCTTGGTGTTAAATCTGCTCTGTTTAAATTTCTTCGATTGACTCTCTCCTTGGAAATAGCACTGGGAAGATTGGGCTTTGATCTCGATGTCGAAACCAAATAGAACATATTGTGATGATTTATTAATCATTTACAATACGTTTGCACATTCGCCTTATTAAAAATGGTGGTAAAAAGGTGTCACGTGAGGTTAAGAATCAGCTGTAGCCCTTGCTCTTATGGACCCGGTGCGAGCGGTATGTCCTCAAGGTTCCTTGCAACGTTAAAAGCTCTCTCCTGTATGCACTCTCTGGATGAATCCAGGATCTTCTATTACCGCCTAATGGTTCAATTCAAACATTTCCCAGCGGACTTTCATATGCTGAAACTTCAACATTTTTCAAACAAACTTCGCCGCCAGTTTTTTGATACATAAAATATCGGTCAAGACTGTTATAATTGATCCATATGGTATCTCGATTTGTAAAATTTAAAGCATTGAGAACTTGCTGATCTGCCCTAGTTTATATATATACAAAACGTGGCAGTATGTGGTACGCTTTTTAGGGGGTAAAATAATTTGCTGGATGTTACTTCATAAAACGTGTGATTGCAAGCGAACCAAATACGCCTGCGTATTCGAAAGAACATTCTGCTTTGTCCGATGTGGGTACTCACGCTGTCATATCGCGAATCGACCCAGCATGGATTTGTTACCAAAATCACTTCCATGCGCATTCTCCTAAGTGTGTTTACATTATGAGCGGCGTTGCAAAATCCTATTAAACGTGAGAGCTAAATAAGAACAAACAAAAACCTACTTAACCTAAATATTTCTCAGCACGACTATTTCGGTTCCTATAACCAGCGTTGGTTCCATCAAACAAAACAGAAATTTCGTCCAAACACACCGGAATCCCGACTAGCCCCAAAAAGCAGTACATCACATACTGCCACAACCTATATATATATATATCAAGGCGAGCACTGTCGAGTGTACAAACGTATTGTAAGTTATTAATAAATCATCACAATATTTTCTATGTATATATATATATATATATATATATATAAGTATTTCCTCTTTTTCTAGTTTGTCTCTATCTCGTCGATCTCTGGACTACGGCTAAATAATGTTTGTGGCTAAGATGCCTCGCTCATGAATCCCAGTAGCGGTCTATGTGACTATTATCTATCAGCGTGTCTCCGCTCTTGCTCCAAGCTAGAAAGCTAGCGGGCAGTTTTGCTGGCGGCATATCGCGAGACGGGACTGGCCGTGCAAATTTCGAATTTCCGAACTCGTTTAAATGGCACTGCCAGAACATACACACCGAAGAACACACAAAGAGGAGCTCTGCGGTGTCTACTTCACGCCGCCAGCGGTCAATGTTGCGAGCCCCAAGGTCGTGAGAAAAACGTGACTTTAAATAAGAAACAACAACAA
>QVRM01000065.1:0-7500 GCA_003439945.1 Dermanyssus gallinae
ATATATATATATATATATATCACTCAGTGTTAGGTAAGTACAAGCATAACAATATGGATATTTTAAGATGTCGGGTGCCAATCAACTTTGCACTCAGTATCGTGGTGTCTTGCCCACAACCTACCGCCCGCTCGCTCGTGAAACCCCTCAGCTCAACAGAGTGTATGGTGATTCCATGGTTTGCAAAACATACCACTATTTATCTGCCTGTCGTTTTATTCAGAGTCACTCTCTGCTCGCCGGCCTACATCTCTGCATTCATGGCCACCGTCCTTTCCGTATGAATCTCAAGGACGAGTTTTCTCTCATAAGCAGCCAACGTAGATAGCTCCGATTAGGAGCAAAACCTGGCAACGCGTGTAGCGTACTGGATCCGCATACACGATCATTTTATAGTGTCGGTTCTCTACGCGGTTCGGTAGGCCTGCGATAAGAACTTCAGCACAGGGGGCCGAGGTTGTCGCCCGGGGCGAAGCCCATGGACTGTACTTTACATGGGTGCTCTACTATCCTGTCGTCTTGTATTGGCTTGCAGTATGTCTTTTACTGGTTTTAAAACACGCTCTGGGACACCAATATCGGCTACCCGAGTCAAATGCGACACAACAGTCCTTAACCTAACTGTAGAAAAATTGACCTCTCCGCGCCAACGGCATCTATCGAAGAGGGCCATTGCCTGAGGCATCACTGCTGCTGCAGATCTTGGTTACCGATGTGAAGGATCCCATAAATCGGGCTCTGTCACTGTATATGTATACACATACACAATTTCAGATGCGCCGCATGGGCCGAGATAGGACGAGGTGAGCCCAGTAAGAAGATGTAGTCTTGTCACGCTCATGCTCGTGTCGTTCAAAAACGGGTCGTTGCTACAAAGCCCATTCAATGTATCCAGAGAAGGATGAAGAAAAATGGCGGAATGCGTACGAAAGTCACAGCCTCACTCAGCAGAATCTAACGATTTAAAACTTCTGCGAGACTTCTCCGCCGGCTGTGCGTAGTTACTCTGCTGAGTTAAGGATTCCACAGATTGGAAGGTCATCTTGAGGAGTCTACATATATTTAGCCACTGCAGTGTCTATGTAGGGTTACAGTGGGTATTGCCTTAGGCCTACGGCGTAACTCTGCTTGCGAGACTTGCCGTTCGGTGGCTGAGTCCTACGTCCATGCCATGCGTTTACTCTGCCGTTTATAAGTGTATTTTAAATCCTAAACCTCCTAAAAAATTCATATACCAACTTTCTAGCAAATTCAGAAAAATAATGTAAGTACTTATATATATATATATATATTATAATATGTGTTTTGCAAAAAATAAGCAACTCATGTTTTTGGTGATAATTTCGGCTTGGTTTATTTGAATGGCTTGACATTTTGTGCATGATGTACATGACGCGCATGATCTACATGACGAAACACGAGTATGGTGTTAATTCCGTTGCAATCTCACAATCGGTTCATACAAAAATAAAAAGTGTGAAAAAACAGTGTTGCAAAATATTAGCAACAATAACGCCTTACGGCGTATTCGATTCTAGCAGGGCTGTATGACTTATTTGTACTACATATTCTATTCTTGAAACGGGGTTTTTCGTCCCTTCTTCTGAATCAAATCGTAAACTTGGTCTTTCGTGGAGTAAATGAGCTGTTGTAAGTACGAAAGTGGAGTAATTAGTCCATGCTTGCTGGACAGCTTCTTTGAGGTCCGACAAATTATCATAGTGTCGACCATTGCGTAAATCTGCTTCACCATATGTCCCCAAAGATTTTCGATGGGATTCAGATCTGGACTCAATGCCGGCCAGTCAAAAAGTGGCACTCCTTGTTGTTGAAAAAAGGCTATAGTGCTAGGCGAGGTATGAAAACGTGCGCTGTCTTGTTGAAAAACTGCGTCAGGTCCGCCAATTCTTCTGAAATGGGCTTCTAACTGGGAACCGACGATACGCTGGTACTTGTCGGAATTGTTTCGGCCCACAATCGCGACTAGATCGGACTTCCCATTATATCCAAACGCGCCCTAATATTTCACAGAACCACCACCGGCCACACGTTTCGAGAAACCATTAGGTTCCTTCCGTAACTCGGTACACTGTGGATCGGAGCACTGGCACTCCCAAAGTAGTCCTGATCCTGGAAGAAGACATTTGGTCATGAGTAGCCACTGTATGATCCTTCGCCGATCTCGAATAGTCAAAACTGGCTTACGCCAACTGTTAGATCTGCACCTTTGGTTCACTCCAGGGTGTAAGAACATGCTGATGGTGCTCCTATGCCGTCCTAATCTGGTTGCTATAGCAGTTACTGTATGACCGAGCTCAGCATATGCCTCAATTCTTGTATATTCGTTATCCGAGAAGATCCTTTGTACGGCCCATGGTTTAAACATACGCTCGCCGTTAGTTTGAACAACGACTAAGCTGTATATTTTGCAGCTATAGAACGATTGATTTAGCTAGACAATATTCCTGACATTTGATCCCCGGGATCGAATATTTTGCTGTAGTTATCGACTATCCTCTACAAACAAGAGCTGTGTTGTTAGCATGTTATTGTTGCTAATATTTTGCAACACTGTTTTTTCACACTTTTCATTTTTTGTATGAACCGATTGTGAGATTGCAACGAAATTAACACCATACTCGTGTTTTGTCATGTACAACATGCGCTTATAGTTCATTCATTCAAAAAGCATTCAAATAAATCAAGCCGAAATTATCACCAAAAAACATGAGTTGCTAATTTTTTGCAACACACATTATAAGTCATATTTGCCAGGCTTGTCAGCATGTAAAATACGTAATATGCATTATAAAAACTAAAATATAACATAACGTATATATAAGAACATATAAGAGTTCTCTCAAACTATATGTATATATATATAAACTTCGTTCATTCTCCGCACTTGTAACTGAGAAAAAAGGAAAAGGGAGAAAGAAACCGCACGGTGCCAAGTTTTAACATTGACGAACCTGGACACGACCATCCGATCATCGTATAAAGTGCGGACGGTACTGGCGATGCGCTCTGGCGGGCCAATCGTGATCGGACCATAGTCGACGGCCCTACGGACGCGTCGACGTGTGCCGACGCCCCACGTGACGAGGGCGGTGCCCGAATACGGGAGCCGTGGGAGCGGGAGGGGCGGCTTCCTGTGCTTCATGGGCGGCTTCCTGTACTTCATGGGCGGCTTCCTGCACTTCATGAGCGGCTTCCAGCACTTCGTGAGCGGCTTCCAGCACTTCATGAGCGGCTTCCTGCACTTCGTGGTCGGCTTCCTGCACTTCGTGGTCGGCTTCCTGCACTTCGTGGTCGGCTTCCTGCAACTTCGTGGTCGGCTTCCTGCACTTCGTGGTAGGCCTTCCTGCACTTCGCGGTCGGCGTCCAATTCGAGCGGTTCCAGTATGTTGTCACCGCCTTCAGTTACAGCGCGCTATCCAAGAGGAGGGTAAAATTGCATCATTCAATCAAGAGAGCACTCCTAGTTTAGCAGGGAAGATGTAGCTAGAGAGGTAGTGGTCGAGATTGTTAAACAATTAGATAAAAGGCTAGCAAGGCGGCTCGTGAAATTGTGCTTATCTTGATCGAGATACATGGACTGAATCGACCTCTGTCGCGTCTGCTGCCCTATGTGGGTATGGGGTGCCGTACGTGACTGCCCATTGTTGAATCCCGGCACAAACGGTAATCACCGCTAGGGTAGTTTGACAAGAGTTTGTAAACTAGAGCACCTACATTTGGAATTACTGTGTGCGCAGGGAACAAGTCCTTGGCAACTTTTTGTAGGCGCCGTTCAGGGTCAAACGCACGATTTATGATGCGTTACACCCGAGTACTACACGCCAACTTTCCTGCACCGTCTCACCACCAGCTAGTTTAGATAAGTTAGAGGTAGTTTCGATTTTAGTAGATTATGCCGGGTGGTTCAGGATGTCGATATTGGATCGCATGCTCTTTCGAAGACAGGCTTCTAAGCGTACGTAGAGCATTTCTTCCACCCTCAACGAGAGATGAATAGATGGAGACAGAGAGATATACCTTTGCCGCAATGGTCGTAATCTCTTCGCGCGGTTGTTTCTTCTGACGGGAAGATGGCCTGCCGAGATGGCGGCTAGGAACGTCACGTGAGGTGTCTTTTAGTGAAGAAGGACACTCTGTAGAAGTGTCATGGTCATCGCCGATCATCGCAATAGGCTCTTCTTCCTCTTCTGGATATCGATCTCGTTGTTCCTACAGCGAGCATGTACAATGACCCAGTGAGATTATCGATAGTCACAGTTTAAAGTGCGTACACGCGCACAATTTAAATTTAGTCTGTTATCGCGCCAAGGATCCAATCCAAGCCCATGTGGGTCCATTCGTCAAGATATATCAGTTAGATTCTATATCCTTTAAAGCTGGCCGGTTTCTAGTTCAAAAACTATACGTAGCTTAATTTTACTGCTTGCAGGAGGTATTAGTAACACTATTTTTATTAATATAACGGTTACTTATTAGATATTGGAGTAGACCATTTTATTTGATGACGTGCCCTAAGGTTTGTTGAGTAAAAACTGATATTTAAGTCTAGAATAGGTGGCATAGTAGCTTGCTAATGAACTGGGGGATCGCTTATTAGAAATGCCTGTGGCAGAGCTTTTAGCAAAACTGCGCTTATTGTTCATACAATACAGTACATGCACATATAAAATTACCTGGCTCATGTCAATTCTATCATGAGGAGAGGGTGAGGATATGCGTAACCCAAAGCCGTCATCTTTGAGAGTGGCGTTAATGTCTGGAAATATGCAGAGCAAGTATTCTGGAATGAGCATGTTGATACTATTAACAATAGAACAACAAGGCACGACTATTATGATCAATGTAATCGTCATTATTGTAAATAAGTGTATCATGTTAGCTTTTCTCGTAAAAGGCTATTCTAGATGATCTGGAATATCAGGCTGAAAGCTTTATTTCTCTAACTATAGCGTTCGATTGCATACTTAAAAGCTGGGCGATTTATCCTAATTTCATTTTTATCTATTTGCGTGCATGTGAAATCAGGAAAATTGCGATAACCATAATATATTTTCTTAACTTTTACATGCAGGTTCATTGTGAAGTTAGTTCAATATTTATTTGTGAAGATCTTGAGAGAGTCGAGTTCGCTGGCTAACAACATGTTCGAAAGGAACCCCCCTGAACATGCCAGGAGATACTTTGGAGATGCGATGATGGGCGGAAGTGTTATTTAAGGTAAACCCATTGTTGCACTTAGGATACAACAATAATTAGCTTTTGCAAAAACTAAAAGGTATAGAAGTTAAATCACTCAGTGTATTTAGCTTATCCTAGGATAAATAGTCAGACCATCTGTACTGAAGTTTGTGTCGCGACGTGGTGTAACCAAGGAAAACTTAGAGTGGTAACATTCTAAGCTATATATATATATATATATATATATATATATGTTTAATACACCTGCCGGATCAGCAGTCTTAATCTATTACATAGTGCTGAATCTTTCAATTATGAAATTGAATATGTTATAAATAAATATTGAATTTATGAAGCATTATTGCAGTTATCATTATGATGTCTGCTGCATGGGGCGGTGAAGCTAGACAACTACTCAGTGTAGGCCCGACATATTGCCCACCAAGGCAGTGTGTTTTTATTTGCTGGCAAACATTAAAGCTAGTTAGCAAACACATGTTCGAATTTACGAAAAATAATGTTAGTCCAACAAATTTAACGTCAAAATAACATGACCACCTGTACAGCAACTATGGCAAAATTCCTAAATTAAGTGCACCTATTGTGAGGGGTGGAGGAACTTGTTCAAAAAATAATTTTACCTAATGGAATGGGGGAAAACGTCTTATATAGTAGTGAGAAGGAAATTACAATCATCTGTTATACAGATGCGGACGGTCGGACATCTCTTCATCACTCGGAAAAGAAAGCAGACATACGGTCACGTTTAGCAGGCAATTCTGCTTCGTCCGAAGGTTACTCATGCTGGCAACAAAAAGACAAACAGTCACATTGAGAACAGTTAACACCCATGGAACAATCATCGGTATCTTTCAGACGACTTAGAATTTGCTGCCGAACTCGACTGTTATTCGTATTTCTGCTTTATAAATATTTACTAATTAATATTAATAGTTACAAATTATTATTAATATTTACTAATTATTATTAATATTTACTAATTATTATTAATATTTATTAATTCGTATTTATTCACCGAGCAACTCATTCACTCGCAATAGCGCCTAATCACGACATATATCGGCTCCCCCGTCATTGTCTTAGGAAAAAAAATTCTTCAAACAAGTTACAATACTACACCGCAAACCTAGGAAGGCTGCAAACAAAATTGGCTGCAAATTTAACACGGACATAGTGCGATCACCCCCGAGGAAATTGAGAGACGTACCGAGCCCGAGATTGTCCATATCGGTGCCATAGACGTCAGTGCCATCCTCATCCGCACTAAGCCTTGCGGGTGCTACTTCAATCAGAGTCACCGTGTCGGCGGGCACCGTGTTCCGCGTGAGACCGCGCAGCTCATCGGCGGTCGCTTCGGCAACCAGAGGCATCCGCGAATCGCCGAAGAGCAGTTGCTCCTCGTCCAGGTCGATCGTGACCAGCTCTCTAGAGGACGCCCCTGGCTCTCCGCGGCGCGCACCCCCTGTTGGCCCCGGCCGCCGTGCCGTCGGAGTTCGACGTTGACCGCGAGGTTGCCTGCGAGCTGTAACAATCATAATCATAACCAAAAACAATGGGCATAACATGAATAATAATAATAATAATAATAATAATAATATGCGCGACCTTCTTAACTTTTGCAAGAGCAATAGTTAAGAAGGTTGCGCAATCTATTTTTCCCTCTGCGTAATATGGCTTATTAAACAGATATTTTTACCCGAGTTTGCAAAAACGTTTGCCATTGAGGGAAATCCCCTTCGCCGCAATAGTATTTGTTTGTACTTGCAGTCTTGTGTTTAGTACGTAGCCAAAATTACAGAACTGGTTCAGAGAACTTCTTAGTAAGTTAGATGTTGCAAATAATAGTGGTTTAGCTTTATCCGGCCTCCTGCCCGGGCGCATGGCGTACTCTCTGTGAAGGATCGTCTACGCCTGTTGGATTGTTTCTCCTATTTTTTACCTCATCGTTAAGATACCAAATACGTGTCAATTAAGGGTTCTTGCTTTTACTACGTCTGACCCGACTGATACACACCACAACTGCTAATCTAGCCTATAGACACACACGCACTTATATATATGCGGACTTTTTTCTTGGATCTGACCTCCTCGCTGAGCTGTCTGTGCCGATTTCCTTAGCGGTGGTGAGCCGGTACTACAGAGACTGATTTGACTCGACGTTCGAGATCCTCGGCCATCAGCTTTGTCGTCAAACGAACCTCCTGGCCGTAGGCGCAAATGATCACACATAGACCGCTCGCTGCTCGGGCTATCCGACGAAGTTCTTCTATCCTGGGGAAA
>QVRM01000065.1:12500-37500 GCA_003439945.1 Dermanyssus gallinae
GTCATCCACCCGTTCGATTAAATGCCCATCTGTCTTTTGATTGACACGCTTCAGCGACGGCGGCCGCAGGGTGACCGTCACAATCGCTAAACAGTTCGCCAAACAACTCTGCTTGGCCTTAGAAGTGCCAAATGCTCGCGCCCGACAAGCCCGACAAAAATTCAAAAGGGTAGTAGGTGAATCGCGATTTCAGGTGAGCAGATGCGGGTGACAAGAGAGGAGAGAAGCGATAGGACAGAACCACCGGAGTCGGTTCGTCAGCCCAGCTTGTCGAGCTTCGGGCCGCGGGGGGCTGGTCTGCCACAGGGCGCGTATCCAAGTGGCAACTAAGGGAACATCCATTTTTCGGCTGTAGAGGAAGGGCGGGGGGCACTGGGCGCATAACCCAGCGCAAACCAAACCAGCGAGAATCCACCGAGGACAGTCCGAGGCTGCCTGGCTAGGAGAGTCAAAGTCACTTGACGAATGATAAGCAAGAAGAAGCTTGCGCGCTCGGCGCTATATGATGAAGTCGTCCAAATACGGCTCACAACGAGCACCGACCAACACTAACCTCACCAATTGACAAGTGTGTGTGTGTGTGTGATCGGAAAATGGAGGCTCACCCCTCCGTATATGTTCGGGCCTACTATCACGGCGAAGACAGCAATAAACGGCATACCGAATATGCACCAAAGTTGAGCTGAAAAACAAAAAGCTCAACTAAAGCTGGGCTAAACAGAGTCCCTAGCCCACAGATCTATAACGACATGAAACACTTGCAGCGACACGTTACCGTTTGGGGTCCTCGGCTTGGTTATCTGCCAGCGCGTTGTTGCTGCTGCTGCTGCTTCTAATGATGTAGTTGGGGGGGGGGGGGGGGGCAGACAGTGCCCGGATCTCGGCGATCAACGTGACATATACATTTGAATCGCCCCGTATAGATTCACCCACACAAGCGGAACAGCGCTGCAAAGCTAGACAAACAAGCTACCATGATTATCTGGGAGCAGAACAGGGTGCTAACAGATATTCTGTCATTCAGCGAACGCTGCGATAGTCGCGGAGTTGCGGCTCCGATCTTACGCAAAAATGAGCGCTATAAATAACACGCTGCTTGAAAATGGTATCATAAGATCACGCTCTGCGAAGCGTACCGTCAGTGTTACATCTAATTGGCAATAGTTCTTTGTTCCTATATATATATATATATATATATATATATATATATATATATATATATATATATATATATATATATATTAAGGAAATAGGAAATATGTAGATTTTCTGGCACGCAAAAGCACTATTTTAGCACACCCTGCTGGAGCCTTAAATATTTTTGGAGCCAAGGGCATTGTAGGGAGTTTTCTCTAAAATATTGCTATAAAGATAAAATTTGAAGATACAATATATATATATATATATATATATATATATATATATATATATATATATATATATATATATATATATATATATGTCCTTTCTGTATAGGCGGCGTCATGTCAGAGAGCTTCCAAAAAAGTGGTATATCTCTGTCAAACCTCCAGCATTGTCAAAAACAAAACTGCCGTAACCTCATGAAATAGACGTATTGCCTCCGCCGCCATGTACTCTATTTAATCGTTCAGAGAAACATAGTACTGGACGTTTCAGTACTGAATGCCAGGCGAGAGAAACTGTGGAAGGAAAGTGACAAAAGATTGGTGTTGAGCACAGCATTTTGTCATGCCTGAGTCGTCTGGTACTTTTACAGTCCTGTTTCACATTGTTATGCCTATAAAAGGTTATTTAAATGTTGTAAAAATAGGAACGAAGTGTATGTATATATATATATACAACAAAAAAATATATAGCGCTTCAAACATGAGTAAACAACCATTTGACGCGTTGCTCTCATTGAGGATTTGCTACACGTTGTACAGTATTGAAAACGATATAGAAGATATTAAACTTGGTTAAATAGATCGAAATATTTTAATACTCCCCTGGGTGCTTTGCATTTATCTAGAAGCTTATAACTCATCAAGGCCGTCAGATGTTAGTGTAAGAAATATCAATAAACAAACTCAAATATCGGGTGTTTATATTACATGTCTTATCATGTTGTATATGCTCCCAACAAATTGTTCTTGCAAACCATAATCTGCTGTATAAGCTTCAAACCTTGTTAACCTGGAATCCAAAACAGCGCCTAGGAATGTTGTCTCATCATGATCATGCCAGGAGTGGGGCTTCTGCAGAGAAATGCCTCACGGTGGATACTTGGGCCATCTTTAGGAAATACGAACTGGATAACGCCGGTCTTCGAGCAAGTCATGGACAATCCATTGGCTTTTAACTAATTTGACAGTCGTGTAAGATGTTTTTTAATCAACATTTCTACCTCTTCTGGGGAATCGCACCAAAAGAGCATTTCACAGTTCTCTATCGTCAGATGTTGCGTTTGCGTCTATTGTAGCGAGGTAACCAGCTCTGCTTCCTGCAGAAATAGCACACGCTACGATTACATGCGTCGTCCTATAAAGTATCTATTCTTCGACAAATGTGGAACATTTGTCAATTGTTGTATTTGTACCGTTCTGCAACCAAGTTGTTTTAAAAAAATATGCGGCTAACGAAAGCACTTGAATGCAAGAGCGTTCGAGAAACTTTTTTTATTGTATAGGATAACTTTTAACCAACGTAAGAAAGATTGCCTCGAAATGGCATGCGTTGCGGCACGAACGCATGGTGGATGACAGGATAAAAGTTAACACTGCAACTCCTATTATCGCCTCCACACTGTGACCCATACGGGAGAGGCTCCTAAAGCACTCAGAAAGCAATGGGTAAACACACGTTGTTGTTATCATGCCTATGAGTAATAATCGTAACTTCAACCAGGAGTCCAGTTAATAGTCCAGAAAGTCATCTAACCGTATAGCCAAAGTATGATATCCAACAGTATATAGTTACAACAATGAAGGTGCTACTATGAACAGGTGTTCTATACAAATTTTCATTTACTGGATAGCAAAGAAGCTTGACAAAGCCGCTCAGATCAGTGTAGCGTCTCGGTAGATGGCCCGTTTGCACTGAAATATACCCGTATGATTTTAGAAGATTTATGTTCGTACGGTTCGCGCTGCGGCGTCCTGGCCGTGGCAATGCTAAGCCAAAAAGTCTTTGTTACACACGGGCGTTTGACCTCCAGGGTGAACCAAAAAATTAATGCTTTCATTTTTTATCGGATAATCAGTCGAACGAAAGTGAATTTTATTGCAACACAAATCCAGATTAGAATATGTATTTATTTATTAAAACCACCTTTGTCACGTACATAGTCAATGATCGAATGGTAAAATAAAAACAATATCACTGCGAGAGGCTCCGTAAAGAGACTACACGTGGGCAAATTGCCCCGTGATACTTTGTGCAGTTGGCCCCGCACCGAGTACATATACATGATGGATGAGGGTCGTGGAAACCGTGTGTCCCGCACAGGTCGTGGTGAAACCCGTGTACCGCGAAGCGAGTCACTATGTGGCGGTTTGTGCGGCCTAGGTCCTTCCAGGCGCTGTCTCGCATGGCACCCGTATCAAATATGTCCGGGTCGATGTTCGCCATTTTGTCCTCCCACATGCGGATGAATTCCTTGTAGGCGGGAGTCTCTGGCAGGTTGAAACGTCTCTTCAGATCCTCGACGAAGAACGGAGTGTCCGCCAGCAGATACACAAGGCGGTTCTTGCTTGACGAGTGCAGACCCCTTACACGCTTGAGGTAAGCCGGTTTTACGCGGTCCAGCATGTCAAGTTGCTGCCGCGAAAGCTGTCTCCAGATGACCTGGATGCCGTAAGAGGCGACGGGGGCGAGTTTGAGGTCAAAGAGGCCAAGAGCAGTCTTCAGAGAAAGCAGCTGCGGCTTCTGTATCCCAACAGATGCCACTAGCGCGTTCCTCACCCGATCCGTGATGTGCTCTGTGAATGAACGGCCGTTGGAGGGGATGACGATGCCGAGATACTTGAAGCTTTTGACGTACTTAAGCTCCGTCGAGGCAAGCCGCAGAGTGTCGTTGCCAGCTACCCGACCTCCCTTGCGGAACTTCATAGCCTCGGTCTTGGACAGGTTGATCTCGAGACCGATGCCCTGCACGTAGGTCGCGAGCCTTGCCAGGGACTGCTGCAGATGGAACCTTGACGTGCTGTAGAGCACTACGTCGTCATTGTACATTAGAACCTGCACCATGTTACGGGTGCCCTCCACCTGGCGAGGGAGATCGGCCAGCAGCACTGAGAACAACAGAGGGCTCAGGTTGTCGCCCTGTGCAAAGCCCGTCGTCTGCAGAAAGGGGTCGAGTTCAGACACGCCGTCGTCGATCGAGATAGGGTTCTCTTGGGGGATAGCGGCCAGCAGATGCAGAATGTTGGAGGTCACACCTGCCTCGGCCAGCTTAGCAATGATCTTGTCTCTTGGTGCCGAGTCGAACGCTGAGCAGAAGACCACGTAGACGGCGTACATGAAGGCGCCTCGGCATTGAAGTACCCGCTGGGCGTCATCGATCAGGAAGCTGCAGGCAGCTAACGTAGACCGCCCAGCTCGGAAGCCATACTGCTCTTTCGGAATTACCCCGCGACCCGCTAAATACGCTGATAGCCGTATGGTCAGGATTGCGGAGAGCAGCTTGTAGCAACAGCTTTTCTTTGCGATGCCTTGCGAGGCCTCCTTCAGGTGCTCGTTGCGGACAAGGTCGGATCCAGATGCCTTGTTGGAGTGGAGACGGCGGAGGGCTGTAAAGACCTCTCCGACGGAGAACTCGGCGGAGAGAAGGTCTCTCATCATCAGGCGGCGTAGTATTCCGGCACACCTCTTGGCACGGTATCCGCTGAGGCGAACATGCCGCGGAAGTGGTCGGAGATAATGTCTTGTCTAATCGGGCAGGTCCTTCTGCCCGACCGAGAGAGCCACTTGTAGGGCTGCTCCTCCGCCGCTTGCAGTAGTCGGGACTCTTGAAACTGCAGGTAAAGGCCACGCTGCGAGTCATATGTTCGCCGGCACGACTTCTTGAGCAGGACGGCTAGCGGCCTCATTTTGGGGTACCGAACGGCCAGGAAAGAGGCGCTGAGCTGGGCTTCACAGGCAATGGCGCAAATTCGGTTAAACCATAGTCTGCTTTGCCGGGGGCTCTGGGAGGCTACTGAGGACCTGATGACGTTGAGCAGCGTCTCGCAGTACTCCTCAATCGCTGGATCGTGCCGGACTGGGAACAGCGCGGCCACGTTCTCCAGGAGGCCACACGCGTCAAGATGCCTGGGTAGGGCCTGACGTCGTGGAGTCGCAGTTGGGTGCCGGAGCAGCCACACTTCGAGGCCCACCGGCGCATGCCACTTGATCTGCCTGCCCTCCTGCAGGGGGTTCTTGTCGGCCAAGTAGACGACTCGATCGGGATGTAAACTGGTGGCGAAGATGTCGATGATTGACGATCCCATGAAGCCCTCGAAGGTGGGGGTGGCGGTGTCATTGGCCACCCAGCAGCCGAGGTCCGAGAAGGTGCGCTGTGAGTCAGGCTAATCCAGCCTCGCATTGAAGTCTCCGGCCGTCACGATGGGGGCGTCGTTGTCCAGGGCTTGGAAGCAACGGGTGAGTTTCTCCACCATCACAGTTGTATTCTCCTTATTCTCTGGCCGGACATAACCCGCGATCAAGTTGAGGCGAACACCTTGAAGAACGACTAGGTTGTCCTCGGCGATCTTGACTTCTGCCTCTGAAACTCGCTGCATGTAGAACACAGACGTTCCACCGCTCGCCCTGCCGCGGCCAGCTTGCCGCTGTGCGAGAGCATGAGCTCCGTAGAATCCGGGGACTTCGGGAGGGGCCAAGGCCCAGGTCTCGGTCAGCACTAAGATGTCAATGCCCTCTAGACATGAGGGAGCGAGGAGTGCCAGTGACGAGGCACCCTCGCAGTACCATTGGACAATTCTTAGTTTCTCGAGCGGAGGCTGCTCCGAGACCTGGAAGTGCCCCGGTCTTTTTGCTCGAACCTCCCTGCTTGCTCATCGCCTCCTGGACGGCCTGCATGACGAGCTGCTGCAGCGTCTCCCGAGGCGGCGCGCGGTAATCCCTGAAGCCCTCCCTGGGGTTGCTGCGGGGCTGCCTCCCACCCCGTCTGTCGCCCTTGTTGCCACGGCGCTGGTGGTCGCTGGCGGGCTGCGGAAAGTCTTTCGTGGGCTTTACGAGCGGTGCCTTCTTGGACACATCCTTCTGGGAGACGCGGCTGCCCTTGTCCCTTCGGCCCTGATTGGCCACCTGGGGTTGCTTCTGCAGGCTCACCCCTAAAAAAGTTTTTACCTTGCGCGCAATGGCTAAGGCTACTTTTTCTCCCGGCTCGCCCTTGTAGGAGTACTCTTGGCGCTCCATCAGCTTACGCTGGATGTTTGTGAGCGGGAGGAAGATAAAGCCAACCTCGGTGCTCTTCAGGACGAGCGTCTCGTTAGCTTCTTTGCACTCCAGGTTGAACAGTGGGAGGGACAGGATGTGCAGGTCGGAGTCAGGCTTGGACACCTTAAACTTCCTGTCGAAGTCTACCACGGGCCCGAGGAAGGCCGCCTTATTCAGGTTGGCACACTCCTCATAGCCGGCAAGCAGGAAGAGGCTGACGGGCCCTTCAGTCTTGCCAAGACTTTCCTCTTTGGCCTTCAGGATAGCATTTGTATCCTTGGCGCAGGACCTCACGACCAGCGAAGTCTTCTTGGAGAAGTAGCCCTTTAGGGTGGGCCTGATGGCGTCCACTTGACGATCTCCGACGAGCAGGGCGGTCTTTTTCGGCGGCGGACTCTCCCGCTGACTCTGGGACTGGCTGCTTCCGGCGGCCGCCGGGGGCGCGGGCTCCACCTCCATCGAGCTCCTAGCCTCAAAAGCCTCTAGCCGGTTCCTCAGCGCGAGAATTCTGACGCAGAGAAATCCAATGCAGTGCTGAAGAGGGTTCGATGCGTCGCTGGCTTCGAGCTGCCCCATCAGGGCGTGGATGTCGGTGGTAGTGGCGGCTAGAGCGCAAATCTTGCACTTCCACCCGGCCTGGGTGGCCGCCGACGCCGACTCTCTCTCACATGGAAGCAGGCAATCGGCGTGGACTCCTCGGCTGCAGGACCTGCACACCAAGGATAGCCCTGCAAGAGCACTTCTGCAACGCAAGCAGTTCATCTCTCTGCGATTTTGATGCGATGAGCTATAATATAATCTACGATTGTGGGCTGACGTAATGAACGTCTAAATATGTGCAGAAATATTGCAACACAAATCAACAAGGCGCATATGATTAATCCTGAGCGACGGGTTCATTTGACAAACGCGCTTCGGAATTTAAACAAAGCCGGTACAACTGCAGATGAAACCATGACGCCCGAACGTCTAGAACATTAAGAAAGAAAACTACCCACCTATGGTGAACTGAGATCGTCCATCTTGACTTTGGCTTTGCCCGGTTCCCTAAACGACCCCAATAATATCCAGTTAAGGAATGGGTAGTTGTTTAGTAACATCTTTAGTTATTTTAATTCATGTTGAATTGTTGACTGAATTTTATGCACGTTTGCGCCTTAATTAAGTGCCTTATTTGTAGAGCCTCCTATATATACAGGGTCATTTATATCGTTATGTACTTATTTCGAGGCTTTTTCGATAGCCATATCGAAAGCAGAGGCATGTATACTTGCATAGGGTGTATGGGAAAGTTAGGTACATATTTTGAGGTTTGGTAGAACTCGGCAAGAAAATAATTTTTCCCAGTGGAAGGTCGGGGCGGAAACGTCTTGGCAACATTTTCAAAAAAGGCAGAAAAACTATATTTATAAACTTTACTCTTTCTCCTAAACAAGACGTTTCCTCGTCCTCCTTTCATTTGGGAAAAATGATTTCCTTTCTGAGTTCTATCAAACCTCGAAACAAGTACATAACGATATGAATGACCCTGTATATATATATATATATATAGATCCAGCTAAAGCGGCGCTACTGCTTTAAATTAACAGCCTCCGTATAAAGATTGCGCTTTAGTGACGAGCCAATACATGTATTCTAAGTAACGAAGTTTTGTGGTTAGTTAAGTAAAGAAGGTTTTCGCACTTTAATTTCACGTCTCAGTATACGCGTACTAACGGCCTCACATAGGACAGCCTGTGGAATGATTCGCATAGAGCCATATGAGCGCAAACTGGAAAATCTGCTAATGGCTCGGCGTCAATAATGAAAAGAAAAAGGGTATGGGTACTGGGGAAATTGGGCGTGCTAGCTGCTGCACAAGAAAGTTGCCAAAAAGAAAGAAAAAGCCAAGCACATTGCCAGCACACCGCGGTACCTCGTGAACCAATAAATATACCGATGGAGGAATGCTGAAATAATTCCCTTCCCCAGCGTACCAAACATCGTTAGAATCAGCACATATTGGCTATGTCGTGCTGATTTGGAGTGGTCGGCAAGTAGTTCAATGTACGCAAATGACATTCCGATCTGTAGCAGAAGTCTCGTTATGCTTAAATAGGGATTGGAGAGACTAATTGATGAAAAATAAAAGAAGGTCTATTATAGATAGATCGTTTTTTTGTTTTTATAAGAGGTTGAGAGGCTTCTGAAAGCCATAAAAGGCGGCTAGTATGGGCGAAATACAACGCTGTTAATTGAAAAAAATACAACGTTTTTTTAGCTAGGGGGGTAACGTTGCAAATGTTGCAAATAGTAAAGTATGCAATTGGTGTAACACTTATATGGGAGAAGAAGCTTAGGGGAGTTACACCAGCAGTTACTGAATGCTGTGATTGAAATAGAAGGTAACTACGGTATGGATGAGAGGTGCGAGTTGGCGTGCAGTCGTATAAGTAGCATGTAACAGCGGTGTTTGTAGCCTACGGGTTTCATCACGTGTTGAGCATCACAAAAGGATTTAACGGTTCTGAGGAATGCTGTCCTTCCGTGAGGTGCTTAGGTCAGTGCGACAAATACCACGCCGTAATCCGTATCCAGCTGTTCATTCCATAGCCGAACTAGCGAGGCAGCAGAATTTCCAGTGAGGTGCCAAAATACGACAAATGTGTCTAATATATATATACATATATATATATATATATATATATATATATATATATATATATATATATATATATATTACCCAACCAGGGCACTTATAATAATAGCAATCTCTCGGTTCTAATCTAACCCCTGGACCGTCAACGTATAGAGTCTACTTTCTTGTGCTTGTTTAGCGCTGCTCGTACAACGCAAGGAGTTTGTCTGTGCTTCGCTTCTCCAGTACTACCTACTGCACTCTCTGAACAATATATGCATAGCTGAAACTTGGGCGTCTGCAGAAAATATATCGTCGCAGAGCTGTCACTGGGAGGCCGTTACTCCGTATTTCGTAAGGACCATATGAGGCGCTGTGGAGGCGGAGTATGTATACTTTGCAAGGCTGAGCTTGGGTGCTGCGAGATCGATATCGCGGTGATACTTGTGCTGAGATTGTTGCCATCGAGGTGCTACGCGGGACCGACCAATGCCATCGAGTATTATGTGCCTATTTTGCTCCAACCGGTTATTCTGCCGAACTAGTGCAGCGATTGTGCTCATTATGTGTTTCTTTGGAGGACTTAGTTCAAGTAAGCTGGCCCGTCATTTTAACTGGTGACTACAATTAATCTGGAATAGACTAAGCTACAGTGGGCTTCTGCTGGCCTTGTCCAACTTGCTACTGTTCCCACACTTGGACACAATATACTGAATTTGCTACAAACAGATAATTTAACAACACATAAGATAACAAACATCACTTTTATTGTCACATAAAAGGGTGCGAGGTCACATAAAATGTCAAAAAAACTAAGTATTGTCACATAAAAACATGTGTCACATACTTACTCTGCACCGCAAAAAACACCTATACGCCTGATAGTCTACCACCCATTGTGTTCAAATAACTGGCCGAGCGTCTAGCTCAGCCGTTGGCAATCATTTTCACTCGTTTCTTCGAAGACAGCGAAGTTCCCACCGTTTTCCGTGAATCCATTGTTACACCTGTGCACAAGAAGGGCAATGGAGTCACTGCTGAAAACTACCGACCTATTGCCCAGTGTGTTATCTTCTGCTTAACCATGGGAACATAGTTGTTGATTGCATCTATAATTTCTTATCCTCCAACATATTGTAACGTTGTTGTGTTACGCTGGTCAGCTCGGGGGATGTAGACTCAGCCGGACAGGTACTGCAGCACGAGGAACTCAGGAACGAAGAATGACAAAGCGTAGCATATGGTCTAGTGCATGACCGAGCAACGAGTGTGTTTTAAGCCAGGTTGCTCGGTCTATTTATTGACTCACAAGACACCGCGGCGTGCTGACACCCAAAAGAGTCTCAGAACCCGCTCTCATATCGGTCGAAATTTACAGTGGTTTGTGTTTGTTTCGTATACGAATACAGGTTAATTTAGGTCTGACTTAGATTGCCGATCATAGGTCGACCCTCTCCAGGTGTCGACCGATGATCGTTTTGGACGGCGGATCTCGTTGGTGTTTTGGCGCGAAAGGCTGTGGTTGGTTGAGATATGTGTCGGTCGGTGAACGTTGGACGCTGTGGCCGCTGGTCGTGGTCCGTTGAAGTAGATTTGAATTGCGCCGTTATGCACATACGGTGTTGTGGGTGGCTGGTCTATCGTCGTACTGGCCAGAGGAAGTGAAACTTCGTCACACTGCCCCCCCCTCTGAATTGGCTCGTCCCGAGCCAATAGTGGACGTCTGTCGCGTTTTAGTGAGCATACAAAATCCCGCGTCCATGTCGGGGGTTGACGCGGGCGGCTAGGTCGGATCGGTTGTGGTTGAGATTGATTTTCAGCGGTCGATGCTTTGTGTATGTTGTCGGTAGCTGGATGAATGGTATTGTTTGGTGAATCGCCTGGATGTTCTCGGCTGTATGTTTGGATGAATGGCTTGACTCTGGACACGTGGACTGTTTGTCGCGTCCGTCGGGGTCCGGGGGTGTTGCTAGTCTCGGTTGGTTCGACCTCCACGGTCGTTGGGCCGGTTACTCTTACAATTCTATACGGTCCGAAGTATCTTCTTTGGAGCTTGTCGGATTCACCGACTCGACGCACTGGAGTGTATATGAGCACTAAGTCGTTCATCTTAAATGTTGGTTCATGCCTCTTTTGGTCGTAGCGGTCCTTATTCGTTGTTTTGGCGCGGTCGGCTAATGATTTCGCCAGGTCTCTTGCTTCTTCAGCGTAGAGGATGAGACGGTCAACGTAGTCGTGTAGTGTGTGTTTGGTCGAGACAGGCGGAGCCGGCAACTGTGCATCGAATGTGGAGAGGGCTTCTCGTCCGTGCACTAAGTAGAACGGGCTAAACTTGGTTGATTCGTTTGGTGCTGTGTTGTATGCGTGGACGACGAATGGCAGTTGATCGTCCCAATCACGCTGCCTTTCACTTATGTATTTACTGAGCATGTCGAGTAATGTTCGGTGGGATCGTTCGACAAGGCCGTTGGTCTGGGGATGGTACGGTGATGTCAGGCGGTGGTCAATATTGCACTTCTTGGTCACTTCAGTGATGAGAGAGGACATGAACGTTTTTCCACGGTCACTAATGAGCACTCTCGGTGCACCATGTACTAGGATGATCTTATTCACCAGAAACTTAGCTACCTCCGCTGCCGAACCATTCGGTAACGCGTCGGCGATCAAGAATTTGGTGAGATGGCACACTGCGGTCACTATCACTTTGTTGCCGGAGGCTGTTTCATTGAGTGAGACGAGGTCGATACCAACGGTGTGAAATGGTTCGGTCGGTGTGTCCATATGCTGCAACATTCCACGTTGGATAGGGTCAATCTTCCGTTGTTGGCAGGTTTCACAGGAGCGGACGTAGCGGTCAGTGTCTTTGTACGCGTTCGGCCAGTAGTATTTTTGTGTGATCCGGCCGTATGTCTTCGCCAGGCCTAGATGGCCGGCTTCGCGGTCAGTGTGTGCTGCTGCTAATGCTTCTCGTCGGTACCTGCTTGGTAGTACCAACAGTAATTCTTGGCCCCGGTCGGTGAAGTTGTACTTGTATAGTACGCCGTCTATTGTCTGGAATGCGGTGGAGGTGGTTGATTGTTCAAGTAGTCGTTGCAATGTTGGGTCTGAGTGTTGCTGGCGGGCCAGGTCGGTTATGAGGATGGACGAAAGTCTTCGGAGTGGTTTCTGGTCGGTGTCAGGATCGTTGGCTGGAAGTGGATAACGGGACAAGCAGTCAGCATCGCGGTGTTTGCGGCCTTGTTTGTATACGATGTGAATGTCGTGCTCCTGTAACTGTATTGCCCATCGAGCCAGGCGCCCGGCTAAGTGCCGACTCGTCATGAGCCAGCATAGGGCGTGGTGGTCGGTGACTATGGTCACTGGTCGGCCGTAAGTGTACTGACGAAACTTTTTTAAGGCCCATACGATAGCCAGGCATTCTTGTTCGGTTGTTGAGTAATTGACTTCGGCTCGTGATAGGGTACGGCTGCCGTATGCGATGACACGCTCTTCTGTGTGGTTAGTTGGTTGACTGAGGATGATGCCAAGGCCTTGGCCGGATGCGTCCGTGTGGATTGTTGTCGGTTTGTCAGGGTCAAAGTGTCCAAGAAGCGGTGGTGATACTAGTTTCTTCTTGAGGTTGTTGAACGCGGTCTGCTGGTCGGAGTTCCATTGGAAGGGAGTGTCGTTTTCAAGTAGACGGTTGAGTGGTGCGGCGGTCGCGGAGAAGTTCTTGATGAATCGGCGGTAGTAGGAGCACAGGCCGAGGAAACTGCGGACGGCTTTTTGGTTGGTCGGGGTCGGGAACTGGTCGATGGCCTTGGTCTTCTCGGGGTCTGGTCGGAGTCCATCTGCCCTCACTACATGTCCTAGTAGTGTTAGCTGTGGGGCAGCGAAGGTACACTTCTTGATGTTCAACGAGAGGTTGGCCCGTTGCAGGCAGGACAGGACGTCTTGTAGTCGTTGATTGTGTTCACTCAACGTTCGGCCGAAAACACATATGTCGTCGAGGTAGACCAGACATGATGTCCACTTGCGGCCACGGAGGACGGTGTCCATTAGTCGTTCGAACGTCGCCGGTCCGTTCGTTAATCCGAACGGCATTACTGTGAACTCGAACAGGCCGTCGGGGGTCACGAAGGCTGTTTTCTCGACATCTTTCTCTGCGACCGGGCACTGGAAGTAGCCTTGTTTGAGGTCGAGCGAAGAGAAGAATCGAGAGCCGGCGACGCAGTCGAGTGCGTCGTCGATCCGCGGGAGTGGGTAAGTATCCTTCTTTGTGACCTTGTTGAGTTCGCGGTAGTCGACGCAGAAGCGGTATTCGCCGGTCTTCTTCTTCACGAGCACTACTGGACTGCACCAAGGACTGGAGGACGGCCGGACGATACCCTGTCGAGTCATGCGGTCCACCTCGTCCTCGATCACTTTCCTTTCTGTTGGCGCGTAGCGGCGGCTGTATCGGCGGCGGACGGGGTCGGCGTCTCCTGTGTTGATGTGATGGACAGTGAGGTCGGTTCGTCTGGGTGCTGTTCCATCTGCTGGTATCAGGTCTGCGAATGATGATACTATGTTGTGGACTCTCTGTCGTTCGAGGTTAGTTAGGTTGGAGTTGATTGCTTGCCAGATTTCGTTGTGGTTTAGTGGTGAGGTCTTCTTTGTTCGGATGCCGTCGCTGGGATCGTGTAGGAGTTGCGTTACCTTAGGTTGGTCGTGGTCGCTGAAAACGCATTGCCCTGTAGCTATGGTCATTCTTCCAGGTAGTATGATGCGGTTTTGTGTGTGGTTTTCGATGAGTACGGCGGTCTGGCCTTGTTGTATTGTCGTGAGCGACGCGGCGAACAAGAGATTCTTTCTGTGGAGCAGTGCAGGTGTCGGCTCCAGCAGAAGTGTCCCCATAGTCGTTTCGGAGTTGGTTGCTACTATTACTCGGACGGCGGTTCGAGGTGGAAGAATGGTAGTGGACAGGGTGTGGAATCGGTGCCTGGTGTGTGCTGTGGTAGCTGCGGAATGGGGATCGTTTCTGGTCGAGTATTGAGATGTGCCTAGTGTGAGTTGGTTGGATTGTAGGTTTATGGTAGCTAGGTATGTCCGTAGGAAGTCCTCTCCGAGCACTATTTGTTCCGCGAGGGACTCAATGACGACAAAGTTGTAGGGAAGAGATGGTTTATTATCCTCGATGCCAATAAGTAAGGTGCACGTACCACGTGTCTGCATTGGTGTTCCGTTGGCGGCAAGGGTGTGTGGTGTACCCTGCGCGAAGGTCACCTTGCGGCGTGGCAGGGTGCTGACGCTGATGGCGGAGATGTCTGCTCCAAGGTCCACCAGTGCCATCACAGTGCCCACGCCCGCCACGGTTATACGGATTCTGTTCCGATGTAGTGTTGCGGTTGGTTTCTTGGTCATTGTCGGAAGCGGTTGGGCGCAGTCCAGTGTGGTGGAGGTGGACTCTTGCGCGGTGGGAACCCTCGCTCTCGGTTTCTGCATTCTTCTAGTTGGTGGCCTGGGTAGTTGCACCAGTTGCATATAAGGCTGCCGTCGGCGGTGTGGCGCTCGCCAAAAAAATGAGGTGTCATGTCGGACGAGGTCGGTTGGTGTGAGGTGGGCCGTCCGCTGGTCACTGGTGCGCGAACGACGAACGGCTCGATTGCGTCAATTTCTATGCACTTTCCTCGGGCGACTTGTACGCTCTTGAACGTGGCGAAGACGAATGTAGGTCTGTAATCGGCTCGCATGGTTCGTATGAACCAGCGGATGATAGTTGTGTCTAACATCTCGTGGTCGATTTCGCGGCACAGTCGCTGTACTTGTTCAAGGTGGGCGATAAATGGGGTCTCTCGGTCCTGATATAGCTGTTTCAGTTTTTCTTCGGCGATCATGGCCAATGTGCTACCGTCGCCAAATCTTGCCAGGAACTCGCTGCGGAAGTTGGTCCACGTAGTGGGTCTCGCTGTTCTCGGGATGGCGTCGTACCAGTCGGCAGCTGTCTTCTCTAGCGACAGCGTCGCCAGTCGTACCCTTTGCTCGTCGTCGTGGTCATTGATGTCGGCCGTTCGCTCAATCTCGCGAAGCCACTCTCTGGCTCGTGTGGCCGAGCTACCGTCATATCGAAGTGGTATCGGGTGTGCGAACAAGGGCTGTAGGAATGATGGCTGTCTTGGATGTGGGTATTCGAACACAGGTCCCAGGGCTGCGGTTATAGTTGCTGTAGATGGTGTCGTTGTCGGCGCTGTCGTCGCAGTCGTGGTCGGCATTGTTGTTGAAGTCGTGGTTGGCATTGTTGTTGAAGTCGTGGTTGGCATTGTTGTTGAAGTCGTGGTTGTGGTCGGCATGGTTGTTGACGCCGTGATCGTGGTCGGGAAGGTTGTCGAGGTAGTAGTCGTGTTGGTGGACTGTTGCTTGCTGCGGTCTGTGTGTCTGGTACTTACTGGCATCGTCCGTTGTCGCCTTGGTTGGTTTGTTGTCCGTTGTCTCCTCAGTTGGTTCGTTGTTCGTTGTCGCCTCGGCTGGTTCGTTGTCCGTTGATAGAGAGAGATCGTCGCATCTCCACCAAATGTAACGTTGCTCACTGGCATCGTCCGTTGTCGCCTCGGCTGGTTCGCCGTCCGGTGGTAGAGAGAGATCGAGGCATCTCCACCAAATGTAACGTTGTTGTGTTACGCTGGTCAGCTCGGGGGATGTAGACTCAGCCGGACAGGTACTGCAGCACGAGGAACTCAGGAACGAAGAATGACAAAGCGTAGCATATGGTCTAGTGCATGACCGAGCAACGAGTGTGTTTTAAGCCAGGTTGCTCGGTCTATTTATTGACTCACAAGACACCGCGGCGTGCTGACACCCAAAAGAGTCTCAGAACCCGCTCTCATATCGGTCGAAATTTACAGTGGTTTGTGTTTGTTTCGTATACGAATACAGGTTAATTTAGGTCTGACTTAGATTGCCGATCATAGGTCGACCCTCTCCAGGTGTCGACCGATGATCGTTTTGGACGGCGGATCTCGTTGGTGTTTTGGCGCGAAAGGCTGTGGTTGGTTGAGATATGTGTCGGTCGGTGAACGTTGGACGCTGTGGCCGCTGGTCGTGGTCCGTTGAAGTAGATTTGAATTGCGCCGTTATGCACATACGGTGTTGTGGGTGGCTGGTCTATCGTCGTACTGGCCAGAGGAAGTGAAACTTCGTCACAATATTTTTAGACAATCAGCAACACTGATACACTAAGGGACGATCGACGGCAACCCAATTATTGGAGGTCTCTCATGACTGGGTCCTGGCGCGAAATCACGGATATCTGCTCCACACTGTTTACTTTGACTTTTCGAGTGCCTTCGATCGGGTTGACCACCAAATTTTACTAATGAAGATGATTAGCTAGACATCGGATCTAGGGTTGGTTCCAAGCTTATGTCACTAATAGGAGCTTTAAAGTTTTCGGGCTGACCCTCAGCCAAGATTTAACGTCCACGGAACTGTTTTCCATATTGTTTCATAGACGGACCCCCATAAATACAAGTGTGCAAGAGTGGGGCTCGAACCCGCGCACCTATGTGTCTCCTCCGGTTGCGAGGCGCAGACTTAAGCCTCCACGCCACCGGGCTCGACAATAGGAGCTTTACAGTCATGGTAAAAAGTGCTACGTCTGGTGCTGCTCCATGTCCCTTTTGAGTCCTGCAAGGTTTCTGCCTAGGGCTGCTCTTGCATGCAATTTTTGCTCAAGATCTCAAACTCGTCCTTGACAATGTCGCCTTTTCATTTATAAGCTCTATGCTGATGACTTAAATATATATGTGGAAGTCAAAGATGACAAAGACAAGGCCGAGTTACAGAAGGCAATTGATTCCGGGCCCATTTTATTAGAATGGAAATATCTACTTCTAAATGTGCCGTGCTGGAAACAATAAAAAACGACACTGCATGTTTTGTAACGGTCATTGTATACCTAGAGTGTCAACATACAAAAACATAGGTGTCACATTTGATTGTCAAATTAAAAATACAACTCATGAAGTTGTAAAATGTGTCTCTCGCCTGTGCAATTTCATTCTTAGAGCGTTTATCGGGCATTACCCAGCATGTACAAACATTGTATACGCTTGTCGTATCAAAGTGGACATACTGCTTGCAGGTGTGGGCACCTTTATATAGAAAATATGTTGAAACGCTTCAGCGGGTGCAGGATACATTTATTAAATGAATCGCGTTGCAATGTAAGCCGTGAGAATATCGTGCTCCCAAACGTGAGTGAGTACCAGATGCGAATTGACGTAAGACTTTTGAAACAACTAATCCGGAGTAATAACTCAAGTACTTTTTTCACAGTTCAAATAGTCTTTGCAGTGGTGTGTCAATCACTTCACCCACTTCCGGTTTCGAAATCGGACAGTGCGGACGTGTTTTTTGTAGGTCTGTGGAAAAGATCTTAGGATCCTAGTACTAGCCTGAATTCGTGAACTTTGTGATAGCAGGTAGGTGCAGTAACTTGCAGTGAATGGTTGAACATCGATATTATGAACATTAGTAGAATTTCTGAGGTGAAAGGCCGAGGTGAAAAATTTGGCGCCAAGGAATGCGGACTTAGGACTACGAAGCTCCGAAAGAACATGCTTCCCGTGTGAGTGCACGAAGATTAATCCATAGAGTGAGATACTGTAGTGGTCCGTAAAACTCAAAAAAAAAAATCCTTTCGGAGCTGACTCTCAGCCAAGATTTAACGTCCATGGGACTGCTTTGCGCATTGCTTCACAGACAGACCCCATAAACACAAATGTGCAACGGTGGGGTTCGAACCCGCGCACCTATGTGTCTCCTCCGGTCGCGAGGCGCAGACGCATGCCACCACGCCACCGGGCTCAACGGTCCGTGAAACTCAGTGGTCATTTTGGTGTTCTGTGCGTGGACGTGCGACATAGCGGCGTGGAGCTAGGCCGCTGTGAAGCTTAAATGTTACTTCTCCTGCAAGACGAAGCGAAAACGAAACTACTCGAGTAGCAGTTGGGAGGCTTCGAGCGGTCCGCTGCCCATCCAAATTCGAACGAAATAACTACTTTTCAACTGAAATAAGTTAGCGCAGTATAACATTGAACTATGTACCACATTGCACTGTCTAGTACACCGCAGTGTGTATATATATATATATATATATATATATAGACACGGGCTCAAACAACGACTCGGAGGACAAGGAGATAATGTCTGTTGCAACGCCGCAGACTCAACGAAAGAGAGCGGCAGCAATGGCGATTTCGCCAAACGATGCTACGCAATGTGTGACAGGTCAAACCGTGGCCAGCCAAAAGGACAAAGCGGCAAAGAAAACGCGCTCCGAAGAGGGCCTGCAGGATAGTGCAGGGGGCTTGAGTGAGCTATTGAAGGTGGTCAAGCAGCTTACGGCGCTTAAAGAAAAACATGCCACTACTCAAAAGGACATCAAGGCTGCGATCACTCGCCTCGACAAATGCACATGGGAGCTTGAAATAAAACAGAAACCTAGTGAAGCAGAGCACGTGAGTTCTATCAGGGAACTAAAGGACGCCAGCGCCGAACAGACGGCACAAGTGCAAAGAATCACGATGCTGGCTGACAGATGGAAGGCAAAGGCAGAGGGTCTGGCCAAACAGGTTGAGGACCTAAAAGTACAGCAATCGGCTCACTTAGAAAGGTTTCTAACGCCCAAAAACCTTATATGCAATATGTACGTGGCAGAAAAAGCTAGATAAAGAGCAGCTAGATCTACAAACGGCTAAGCTCATTGAGGAACAACTGGCAGCGTTGCCGTCGCTTGAGGACGCTACCCAACTTATTCGACAAGACTGGCCGGAAGCCACATTCAAAGCCGCCCGCTTTTCGAATAACAGCATTGTAGCATCGCGAGACGTGCGGGCAATGCTCATTACAAGAGAGTCAGAAAAGGACCGGGCCGTCCTCAAAAAACTCGCCACCCAGTTCCCGCTTGCTGAGTCGGCGTCCACCCTTCGGGCGGGAAGTGTGGCCGTTCTAACAAACAACGAAGAACTGGAGCTAGTTGGCACCGAGGCGAGAACAAACCGACGTCCCCTAGTAGAAAAACGCGCACTCTGATGATCGGAGTAACAGGCCCAGAGGTCTCTCCACAAGGGTTTCTGCAGATACTCTGCAAGATCCTTGAGAGGAGCCACGACAAGACAAACTTGGAACCAGTGGCTCTCTATATATCCCAGGAGTTGATTGGGACATCGCTCCGAAGAGTCACTGAGACCTGCTGCAGGCAGGTAGGCTGCTCGGCAGACATTACAAACGAGGGACAGCGAAGGCCCAAGCCAGACGTAGGTACTACTGGCCCACGGAACGCGCACACTGAAATGATGTCAGTGAGAATTCGGGCGAAAGAAGGAACCTCGGCAAGCGAGATGCTTGACAAGATCCGTCCGCTAGTCGGAAAGCCTGAAAATGGTGTGCGAATTGGCCCCGTTAGAACCACTCGTACCGGAGACCTTATCCTCAATATAGCGGAGGAAAGGGCTGGCAGCTCCGCCACTTTTGCTGCTGTACTACGTCAAAAAACCAGGGGTGAGCTGGATACCAGAGTGGTCACTGGCCCTACTATGACGGTTGTCCTGCGCGATGTTAACCCTTTCATAAGCGCGGAGGCCATTAGGACAGAGATCCGGAAGACCCTGAATCTTCACGAATCGACTCATATGCGCACAGAGGCTCCGCGACCTAACAAGAAGGGCAGCTGGCAATGTCTAGTAACGTTGCCAAAGCAGGAGGCGCGCAAGCTCCTGGCGAGAAAAACCTTCAAGTTAGGTGGCTTTAATAGAAGGCCTGAGGAATGGATTACCCTGCCAACTTGCCATAACTGCCACGACATAGGGCACACAACCAGGGAATGCAGGAACAATAAAGCCGAAAGCCAGATATGCTACAGGTGCGGCGACGCCGGACACGTCGCCCGAGACTGCGAGGCCGAAGCCCCCAAGTGTTACGTTTGTGGAAATGTAGGTCACCGCGCCAGATCTACTGCATGCCCCAGCTACCTCCGAATTCTGACGGAACGGAAACAAGCAATACATGCGGCCAAGCAGGCAGCACAAGCTAATAGAGGTGGCAAAACTGATTCGGCCGCTCAGGAGACAGAGACCGAGCAGCAAATCTCCCCACAAGCAGAAAAAGGAGAGCAACTGACTGCGGAGCAGACAAAAGCTTCAAGGAAGGACGCTCGCCGGAGCAGGACAAACTTAGAGGAATGGACGGAACAGGGTGCTCGAGGAGCCGCTCGGTTTCAAGACACGGACGGACAAACCCTTGCCAACCAATAAAAATGGAGACCAATGTAATTCAAGTTAACTGTAATAGGAGCAGACTAGCGCACGACATGCTAGAGGAAACAGCAGCTAGACGCAACGCAAGCCTCGTTTCTATCAGTGAGTAAAAGTAGAGCAAGCACACGAGCAGGTTGGTACAATGATCTAACGCTTAACGCTGCTATCATTAACACCGGCTCCCTACCAATAACCAAACACGGAAAAGGTGCAGGATATGTGTGGGTGGACGTAGCCAACAAGTGGAGATTGTACTCGTGCTACATCCGCCCGAACTGCTCACAGGAAGAATTTGAAAGGTTTCTTACTGAACTCGGAGACTCAGTACGCCACACCAGTAAAGGATTGGGAACCCTACTCACGGGCGACTTTAATGCAGCAAGTGAAACATGGGGATCAAAGAAAACGGATACAAGAGGAAGAACCTTACTCGATTGGGCAGCTAGTCATGACATATACGTTCAGAACAAAGACAAGGAACTTACTTTTCACAGGGCAGGCCAATACTCTCATATTGACTTGACGCTTTGCGATGACACGCTGCTTGTAAAATAACGGGTTGGAAAGTCCTCACTGAAAAAGAAAACCTCAGCGACTACTACTGCATAGAGTTCACAGTAAAGGCGCGGACACCCAGACCACCCGCAAGCAATAAAGCTCGCTACAGGATATCCGATGAGAAATTCTTTAGAGTAGCAATCAGCAATGCAATCGCCGACACTGGACTACCCCAAACTACAGAGGAGCTGCAAGAGCTTCTAATAACGGCATGTGCTCGAGCTACGAAGCCCATACATCCAAAGCGGGCGAACTTACAGCCAAACTACTAGTGGCACACGACCATTGCGCAAAAGAGGTCTGACTGCAACAGAGCGAGGTGTAAACTAAAAAAGCCACACAAGACCCTAGAGGATGAAGCTCAAGCTTTGGTTAACTATCGAAAATGTAGAGCCAAATTGAAGCAAGCAATTATTAATAGCAAGACAATTAGATGGCGCAACCTTCTTAAGGAAATTGATGGCGATCCCTGGGGAAAGCCCTACAAGATAATAAAAGGGAGTAACGCACGAAAACCCAGGGCTGTGCTCACAAAGGAGCAAATCAGCCAGGCTTTGAACAAACTCTTCCCAAAACACGCTCGCTTTGACAGGGAACAATATAACACACCAGAGATACCCACAGGAGAAGGGGACGAGCCCCCAGCGATATCGGTAGCAGAGGTACTCAAGGCTGCGGCGAGACTTAGGCCGGGAAAGGCTTCAGGACCAGACGACATCCCTTCCCTGGAAGTCAAAGTACTATTTAAGGAGTATCCAGATCTGGTTGCACAGGTGTTCACTGCAGCGACCAGAAAGGGAACAATACCTGCAAACTGGAAACAAGCTGAGGTTGTCCTTATCCCCAAGGACAACGGAGGATTCAGGCCTATATGTCTACTGAATACCCTGGCGAAAGGGTACGAGGCAATCATTGAAGAAAGGCTCAGGACCTTTGTAGAGGAAAACGGACTCCTTTCGGACTCCCAATATGGATTCAGAATAAAGCGGTCAGTTCTCACTGCTGTCCATCGAGTTACGGACAAGGCTGACCTTTTACATAGTTCAACCATATGCACCAGAAAACTGTTCCTGGCAATACTTCTAGATGTCAGGAACGCCTTTAACAGCCTCCCGTGGAGGACAATACTGGACACGCTAGTGAGGAAAAAAGTCCCACATTATCTTGTCAAGGTAATCTCAGGATACCTGGAGGACCGAATTGTTTTCAACGGTGAAGTGGAATTATCAATGGCAGCAGGAGTTCCACAGGGCTCGATCCTGGGTCCCCTGCTCTGGAACCTAGCGTACGATAGCGTACTCTGTCAGGATAACCTTTCACAAGGAGTAGAGATGATCGCGTACGCGGATGATCTGGCTATCACAGTTCAGGCAAAGACTGCAGAAGAATTGGTACCTAATGCTAATAAAACACTAGAGTCTACGAGGAGATGGATGGACGAAGCCGGCTTAGCAATCGCTCCGGAGAAAAGCGAGGCTATACTGCTAACGGGACGGAAGAAGGTGAGTCCCATCAGACTATTCCTGGCAGGACAGCAAATAGAGCAAGTCAAGGAGGCCCGGTACTTGGAGATCCGCTTGGACAAGAGCCTGACGGGCCTCAGTCACCTGAAGATAACCTCGGCAAAGGCGGCCAAGGCGGCTAACGCAATTGCAAGAATTCTACCAAACATTCACGGACCAAGAGAATGCAGGCGTAGATTGCTGATGTCAGTGGCCGAATCTATAGCGCTATTCGGGTCCCCAGTCTGGCTCAAGGCTTCTTTGAAAACAAAGAAAGCGAGAGGGATCCTTGGAAGCATTCAGAGAGTGGCGGCTCTCAGAATTATCCAGGCGTATCGCACCGTTAGCACAAACGCTGCTCTCGTGCTGGCCGGAGTTCTTCCCTGGGATCTAAAGGTGAAGGAAAGGCAAAAACTCTGGGAAAAGCAAGGGAAAAGAGCTCGAGCAGCAGTAAGGAAGTAGAGAGAAAGAAGACAATGGAAGCATGGCAGGCCAAATGGACTCCATTCCTTCTGGAGCACCGGGGCACACCCTTCGATCCCTCATCCCAAATATCAAACAATGGATTGAGCGGCCGGAGGGAGAACTAAACCATTATCTCACGCAGATCCTTACGGGACATGGGAACTTTCAGACATACCTCTTTCGAATCGGAAAAGCTCCCTCATCAAGCTGCGTTTATTGCCAAGAGGGAACGGAGGATGACTTGACCCACACTCTTCTAAAGTCCCAGGCACTGGAACAGGCTAGAGCTACAGCAATTGCAAAACTCAGGAACAAATGGACCAATGAGGGAGACGGAAGAGGAGCAAATATTCCAGATCCCCCCAGAGAAACCCTTAAGGAGTTTGTAGACTACATATGCGGCACGACTTCTGGATGGAAGCTAGGAGCAGCTATGGCTACGGAGGTAATGAAAGAGAAAGGAACCCTGGGAAAGCTCAGGAGAGCAAGATTTCCGGCTACTGCACTAGAGAATCACGTTAGTCCGAATGATGCGACTTCGCAGGTGTTAGTACAAGACACGTCGAACGTTGGGGAAACCCGTGAGTGACCCCGGCCAAATGATCCGAGTGGCACTTGCCACTTCTCCTGATGGCCCATAGTACTGTCCTATGGAGATCTGGGCCATCAGGTAGTGAAGCTTAAGGGGGGAGGTGCGTTTAGTGGGTATGGGTCTCAGCGGGCTAACACCCATCCGCTGGGGTCGAGTCCCACACTGCTCGAATGGAAAGTGGGACCTTCTCTTTTTCTACTCGTAGCAATAGTACGTAAAAGTATTTAACCCTCCTCCATAAAAAAAATCACTTCACCGAAAGTTGCTGATGTCGAAGTGGTTTATAATGCGTTCGCAGGGAGCGGAGAGCAAGGATCGCTGCTAGAGGGACTTCTTATTAAAGCTAGAGGAGGACTCATGGGAACGGTCCTACAAGTCGATACGGCATGCCGAGAATTAGAATCAAGGAAACTTATCCTCCTATGAAACTGTAGGATAGCAGTGTCCGTTAAGCAGCGCGGGCATATGCAGCGTCTGTTGGCGGCAATGCTGAAGTAAACTAAATGCAAAGCGCTAAATATAGGATGCCGCCACACCAGTTGCGAAGACGCAGGAAGTCACTAAATGCGCGGGCAATCTGTGAGTATATAAGGAGGCATGAGAATAAATGAGTCAGTAGTCGTTGGTGAGAGCCAGGCAGAGGACGTGTGTTGTTTGAGCGAGAAGATGGCGAAGTCGTAACGGTCGCCGCCCAGCCATGGGGGTGGTGAACACTACAACTGGCAGTCGACAGGATCTGGAAGAATGAAAAGGCAGTGCAACAATGCCACAGGTGATGTTCAAGCAACACAAGGGAGCAGCCGTTGCCGGTGAAAACAGCGGTGAGTACCTAGCGGCACTGCGGTGACTGGTAGTGATGTGCAAGCTCGACGTTCGAGGCCTGGTGTTGTGGAGCCACCTCATTCTGGGGCAACAAGGCCACAGGTGAGAGAAAAGCTTTCCTCGAAGAGGCCTTGCGGGTCGAACTGGACGGCCGCGCTACACGAGGAGAGGTGCGTCACAAATGCCAGATAGATCGCAGGAGGAAACGAGTAGGTGAACGAGGTTCGGGAAGCGGATGGCCGCCGGAAAAATGCGGACCAAGGCCGTCGGCAGGGCGAGAACGCGGAGCGGGTGAATCGTGCGCATCGTATATATATATAAATATATAAATATATAAATATATAAATATATAAATATATAAATATATAAATATATAAATATATAAATATATAAATATATATATATATATATATATATATATATATATATATATATATATATATATATATACATCAAATTTTCACCGTTTGTGTGTATGTCCCCGTCGGGACTCATTAACTGCTTTAGGCCTGGTAAGTCAAGAAGCATTTATATTCTAATTATTTTTATTACATCCAAGTCTAGAGGTAAATTGCTACAGTTAATAACAATACGTTACAGCAAGTTAGTTAGACCCAGCAACCCTAACTTGGCTTTGCCGCAAGTTTCCGATACGTCAAGTAGTAAAATAACTCAATCAAGTAACTCAAATCATTACGCTGTTTTATTTTCCTGTGGGCGCGAAACGGACCTGTATAATCATCGTATGTACAAACTAGACTGAGCTCGCACG
>QVRM01000066.1:0-34585 GCA_003439945.1 Dermanyssus gallinae
ATGCCGACGGTCAGAATAATAGTCAAGTTAGCGTCAACATCTAGTTTTGCACGCAATGCGCGCGTTAGATAGCTGTAGGGTTTTCTGAGAAGTTTCTTTGAGCCATGCTGATTGAGAATAGATGATAAAGCATGTTCCGCTGAGAGCCAGCGGCGATGCTGCTACAAGAGCAAACTGTTGGAGAAACTCTAACCTTCCAGCATAGTCCGACTCCCAAGTGAATTGAAAGATATGTCACACGACAGTTCCAAGCCCGTAGGAAACGGAGGTTGATCTAGAATTATGAACAACCTACGTAAACACCCGTCATTAACTCTAGATAGCGTATGGTTATTAAGCTAATCGTGAGGTAGCTTTATTACGTTATTATTGCGCTACTTGGTGGTAACTCTACGTTAGTAAGCCAACTAAGCAGCTATACGTTACAAAGCTACTGGTTTTACTTAGACACTGCATCGCGTTCGATAGCATTACGCAGTACGCCTTGTATCCGTGGTGGTCACTGCTGTGGTGATTTAATTTGAAGGTGTCTAAATCGTGTTTCGTTTTGAGTTTTGTTGTCGTGCGGGATGCGTGTGGCCAAACTTTGTTGCGTCCATCGTGAGACGAATGCCACGAGATGACAGTAACATTGTGAGTATGCGATATATATGCAGGACCTTTTTCTGTTGCGGTCGTGGTACTCCTGTTGCAATTTTATGTTTTGGTTGTCTTTAGTTTAAAACTCCAAGCTGAGGGCATTTATTTATTTATATATAGTATATATATATATATATATATATATCTATATATAGATAATATATATATATATAAGTACACACAGGTGTGGTTGTTGCAAGTGTTCCCGATACCCTGCAGCGCCTGCAGCTCACTATACAAGCGAATAGACCGCGGGATGGACGCCCTAAATATTTGAGAGACTTGACAAGCAAATACGGCTTGTAGGGTATTATTGTAAACATAAAATTTGTACTAAAGGTGACTATCTTCGATAGGCAAACGGGGAAACCGATTCTCGGAAAATTACAAACTTTTGGAATTCGAATTAAATGCATTCACTAATATATATATATATATATATATATATATATATATATATATATGTGTACAAGGTTAATTACATGTGAAATGCATAAAAAACAACTGGCGTTAATCACGTATGCCCTGTTTGGCATTTACTTTGACAGTTGCTGGTGTAAACCTACTGTTCGGGGCTACGTACTTTGTGCGGTACATTCTCACTCGTTTGGGTTATGTTGGTTGAGCCAGAGTAACATATCTTAAAACTTCTGTACATCGCTCAGATGATTAGCAACACCGGGGGTGTTGCTGGCGAAATAAATCACTGGCACACAAAGAGCAAAAAATTGCGACGAGCAAGAGATGCAAGAGATGACGCCAAAAAACGACTACCTAAATAGTGTACATCGGGCACGCCGCTTCGTAGTGCCTTCACACGTATCCCTTGCTCGGTATGTGGAGTCTAAGCAGTTCAGACAAGCGGATTTTACACATTCTGGCTGATTGGCGACTATTATGGTGGCGTGGCGAGTAGCCTCGTTTGTAGTGGAAGACGAGAACTGCTGTGTGTGAACTTCAAATCTCACTCAATTCGCGGTCTGGACAATGTCACGCTTGCAACCGTGTAGGACGCCTAGGTTTAATTATGTTAGGCCGGGCTGCCCGGCTGCTGCTCGTGATGAGAGCGATAATAATAATAATGCATTCAGTCACTAAGCATAATTTATTTTTCGTATAATACATTGTGTATATGTTACAGATAAGCAGTCATTTATTATGACTTCCACGTGGCCACGTGAAGGCTCGACACGTGGTCGGCGTCACCGTTGTGACTTGCATAGTGTCACCAATGGCAAACAGTATAAGATAGCATAGATATTTTACGTTAGCGTGGTTGTCACGTCAGTTCCGCTGCAAAGTGTACTGCTGCTGCAATGTACTAGGACCAGTGTTTGCCCTGTTAGGTCGAGAAGTGCAGTATCGATAGTCTGGCGAGCTTCGAGCTTCAGCCTATGTTTGCGCCTACGGCTTTTACATTACTGTTGATGCTTGTCCGAATTCTGTGCCGTAGAGATTGATTGGACTTGCATACCAATCTCAGTAAAGATCCCAGTGTCAATATCAAAACATCTTTAGCGGCTTATATCGTAGATTAGACCTAGATAGTCACTGGTGCACTGCAATGTGGCACAGCTAATAGGAGGTTAATAGTTAATAGAAGGCGCAAGTGGAGCGCAAAGTTCTCTACGCCTCGTATTTTAGTCATACAACAATATATATGGGGACAGACACTCGGATTGGATTGTAATATTCTATACGTGTTTTTACCCATAGTTGTAAATTGTGAAGACGCTGTGCTAGTGAACTACTTCGTTTCTGCGTATATTTGCAAGTGTGTTGCCTTATATGTTGTTCGCGTTCTAACTAACGCACCAACTGCTGTTTTGATGTATTTTTGACGCTCAATGGTTACTGTGATTAGCGATTGTGTAAAGTGATTATAAAAAGCACTCTTTGGGCTTTGTCGAGAGTGATTTTCTTTCTACTTCGTTGCCTGAATCATATTTTGGTATTTTTTATCTTTATTTACCGACACTTAAGCGTTGTATAATGCAGCTCCGTGAATAAACCACATAAAAAAAAAACAGAAAACGCTGCAAACGCGATTGATTTTCCTTTGCACAATTGCAGTTCGGCATTCGGGACGCCGAATAATTAATAGATCTACACGTAGATGAGAGCGTGAACACCCTAATTGATTAGCCAAGGCCCGCGATTGCACGTACAGCCAAACGCATAAGATTTTTTAGAAGTAGATCTCCTAAATCCTAATAAAGTGATTTTCTTATTTATATAACCTCTTGATTTCCCGCGTTGTGCCTAAGCGCGGCGCTGCTTGGTATATTGTTTTTTTTATATACGTAACTCGGCAAGCAATGTAGTTGATAACACTAGCATATTGGTTTGTAGTGTTATTCACAGCCAGCAAGCGCTGGACTTAATCGGGTTGGGTTTTTTGACGCTTGTAAGGATTAGTTGAATCGTCAAAGACTAGCATGTCGAATCTTGTTAGGATCCTGGTCATAATTCATCTTGATGCTCCAACAAGACGCTACTATCATACTCAGAACATTAATGTTTGTACGCATATTTGGGAATATATATATATATATATATGGGCTTCAGCCGCCACCACGGGCCTGTCTATTCGGCAAGGTCAGCCAACTCTGCAAAGGACTCACGCCACAAATATTTATTCGAAACAAATTGCTTGTCACCAATAGGTGGGGTAGCCAATGCGGCCTACTCGACGTGTGTTGCAAAGCCTCTTGAAGACCGCGCATATCAATGTGGTGCGCCTCGTGCAAGCATCACTTCGAATTCGTCGGGATCACTTCGAATAAATTTTACTTTGAAATAAATTCTTACAATTGTACTGACGGGAGTATAGAAGTCGCCAAGAAGTCGCCGCCGTAAGTGAACGGCCGTAAGTCCTAGAAGTAGCCGTGAAAAAAAATACAGTGACAAACTCACTTACTTATACGTTCACGATCTGCACACAATGGCAGCGAAGGCAATTCGTCTCAAACGCGTTTCTTTTTCTGCATCTTGATTAAGAGTGACGCATAGAACACTGTTGCATCGATGTCACCGTTGCGAGTTGCGAGTCTAGAGCCGGCTTATTCACCAGAGAATTTCGCAAGTTCGGAAATGCTTTAAAGCAGCAAGCGCAAATGCGCAGAGTTAATACCCGGGGCGTTGTCCTGTTTCACATCGTCGTTCGACGACGCACGTTGTCGCCTGTAGTGGTTCATAATAATAATGCTAATGCTTATAAGTTATGCGATGTTCGTTTGATTGTGTTTTTTATTCGAGACAGCCAACATTGGCAACGATCTAAGCGGGCACCAATTTGGCGACCGTTTTATCGAATAATTTACATTGTAAGATTCGGAGACACATGTCACTTTATCGGCGACTACATCCGAAGGTTTGCAGTTTTAGAGAATTTGATGGCCAGAGGCGGCGGCATACGCTGACGTTACTACTCAGAATATAGTATGTTTTTTATATTATTTGCTTACTCGAGTTGTATATAGTTCAACTCGTGAATTTTAGAATGCATTTATTTAGAAGTTTAACTAGAAATTTGTATATATATACATATATGTATATATATATATATATATATTTTTTTTTCCGTAAGGCTAATGCCCGTGTACGGTTTTTCATGTAATGGCTAATTTTTAATCCACCCGGCATGTACCTTTTCTAAATTGGAAACCATGCAAACCAATTTAAGAGTGGCCGGTCTGGGTCTCGAACCCAGTCCTCCCGAATGCAAGGCAAAGGCGCTATATATATATATATACAGGTAGTTCAATAATTTCTTAGAATGAGCTTTTTAGAATTCGAATTTTGGCACGCTTTCACCGCTATAGGAACTGCAACTTTTCGACTGCTAGCACTCAATATATTATGGTGATTGGCCGTTGCGATTTCGTTTGATAGCTTTTCCCCGTGCAACGTATCGGCCGTGATTTTTAAAAATGGAGAAAAAAGAGTTTCGAGTGGTTATCAAGCATTTTTATTTTAAAGGTTGGAATGCGACCCAAGTAAAAATTGAGTTAGACGAGACGTACAGTGACTCTGCGCCATGTTTTGGCACTGTTTCCAACTGGATTAATGTGTTAAAAAGAGGGTCGCAGGAGCACCGAGGATGAACTACGTCCAGGAGGCCAAAAAACGGCAACTGATGAGGAAAACGTAGAGAAAGTGCGAAAAATTCTTGGCACAGATAAGCGAATGAACATTAAGGAAATAGCGGAGGCATTAGGTATTAGTTTAGGCAGTGTGCATTTTATCCTACACGGAAACTTGAAGATGAAAGAGCTTAGAGCAAAATGGCTGCCGCATCTGCTCAACCAAGGCCAAAAAGACGCGCCTGTTTTGGCTTTACAGCGAAATTTGACCAAGATGTCGAACAATCTGTCGGATTTTTGGTGCAGATTCATGACCGTCGATGAAAGCCGGGTTCATCACTACACTCCCGAGACCCAAGAAGCATCTTGCCAATGATGTGCACCTGATGAAGGACCTCCGAAGAGGGTGCGGACAACCGCATTGACCGGAAAGGTGATGGCTACAGTTTTTTAAGACCAACGTAGAATAATGCTGGTCGACTACCTTGAGAGCTGTAAAACGATCACAGGAGAATATTATGCAAGACTGTTGGACTGCCGTTAGCAAGAACTCATCGTGAAACGGCCCCGCTTTGCAGAAGAAGGTTGTCCCGTTTTACCAGGGCAATGCTCCTGCACACAAGTCCCGGCAAGCATCGGCAAAACTGGCCCAACTGAGGTTCGAACTTATTGGACAACCCTCCTATTCTCCAGACCTGGCCCCCTCTGATTATTTCCTCTTCGGACATTTGAAGAATAGTCTCGGTAGAAAGCGTTTTTCCAGCAATGAAGAGGTTAAGGCTGCTGTCAATGCCTATTTTCAGTCTAAAGACGCGGAATTCTACTCAAGAGGTATGAAAGCTCTGAAATCTCGGTGGGAAAAGTGTATTGAGCTTCTCGGGGAGTATATCGAATAAGAAAATTTAAAAACATGATTTGGAAAATTCTCGGTTTTCATTCTAAGAACTTATTGAACTACCATATATATATATATATTATATATATATATATATATATATATATATATATATATAGTATACAATAAAGAAAGACAAAGCATAAGCAACCATACAAAAGCAATTTACCTATGCCTACGTAGTTTGAATTGTACAATATATATATATATATATATATATATATATATATATATATATATATAATGTTTCAAGGAGATTAACTGGTAAGATACATATTGCACACAAGATGTCGTAACGACACATAATGTGTAAATCATCGCGAACCCAGTCGTCCAGTCCAGTCGTTAAATCCAGTCGTCTTCTTGAGATGAACGTTTTTTAAAATAATATCAGTTAAGTTGTTATTTAGCTTTATAACCCTTTAGATGATGTATGTTTTACGCGTAGAAAAACAAATTTTCATATGGAAACCATATACCTGTACAGCAACTCGTGCGATCAGGTGTATATTCTTATAATTGCAGCGCCTTCACGAATTACACGTCATTGTCTAGGTGTTATAAAACAGCGGGTCTACCATCCGATTCTCCCACTCAAATATGTGCTTGTTGAAAGCTACAATTTTCTGTAGCACGCGTTGTCTTTAGTAGGTCCTTAACGAATAGCGGAACCATTTTTTTAGGTCAGGAAGTATTGACTTCGTCTACTATCCAGAGTAGCCCGGTTGCTTCCAACTACTGATTTTACCCGTTAAGAGTAGTATTTCTGCAAATAGTAGTCCTTCCAACTAGAAAGGATCTGTCTAGCAAGAAATGCAATTTTTGTCAACAGCAGTCTTAGAGAAAAATGCTAAGGCTACTGTCGACGCCGTGCAATGTCAACAAATGCATGCTTGGTTTAGAGATAGCATTCACATGTGTGTGCACATATATAAACGCATGTTTACATATCAAGAAATGCTACACAGAGACCGCGGCTATAATGTGGGCGAGTCCGTTTAAGCACAATGACACATTGTCATCCCCTGGCTTCGTTAAGGAAGGAACCCTTCGAGGTGTGGAAGGTTTTTTATGTTGCTGACAGCTGTCATTGATGCTAGCTTGTATAATAGGTTAGCAATTAATATATATATATATATATATATATATATATGCTATCTCTCTCTCTCTCTCTCTATATATATATATATATATATATATATATATATATATCAATTATGTTTATTTCAATCAAATTGACTAAAACATACATTTCATAACGTTGTCTCCATAATCATGTATCTACTTCATGAGAGAAGTGGTGCAACGATTTATGCTTCAGTGCTGCTCATTCCACTGCATGGTCTCTGACAAATTTTTGCAGGCAGAACCGGTAGGTGCAAAACTCGTAGTCCTCGCGAAAAGCGGAACCTTAAACATACCATGTAGTAATATAATAACCATACACCTAGTGTATACGTGACGACTAAATAATAAACTGTCCAAACACCCCGATCTCCCATCTCGCCTGTTCGACTTTAGCTTCCCAATCCGACATAAAACATTTATCTTCAGTGTAAGTCGGATTGCTTCAGTAGCTGGTGAACAGCCTGACATGAAATACACGAAGCGGTTCGGCATCGACAAACAAAACACTCTCATTATATGTGGTAAAAAAGCGTCTCTCAAGCGTGTTGAAATTCCCTAGATGGCTTCATACGCTGTCAAGACCATACACTAAGCCTGGAACAATTTAGTAATAGTTCCCGTGTAAGGACCCCGAAGGCCAAAATAGGGGAAGAAATAGCAAACTCCAACGATTGGCCTCAGCAATGTACTTGTATAACGTCTCAGGCATTTCATGATTTTTCTGAATTTCCTGATTTTGATCTTTGCTAATCTTCAGGCGAATTTTGTCCAGTTCCACGCTTTCAGTTCTCCAACCGCTCCTGCAGTTTGGAGTGTGCCGAACCACAGTTTCACAAAATAAATTACTGTAGTTCACTCAGACGGCCGTTCAACGTCCCCTGGCTTAGTGTCCACGCGCAACAGATGCAATGCGCACCCTTGGGAGGCACAAGGTTCAGACAAGCCCCGGGGAACACTTTTGAGCAGCCTTGGCTGCAAAACATTAGTTGTTCATCCGCCTTTGGCGGAAGCGAACACATCGAATAACCGCATTTCACGACTGCTAGCGTCATATTTATATATATATATTTCAGACGAGAGAGAACTAATAAATAGTCAAATCACACACGCACGTTGTATAGAGCTGCACGGGTGGCAAATGTATTACAGTTATATATGCATACACAAATATATATGGTTGCCTTAGAGTAGAGAGCTGTGACAATGTGCTATCGTACCAATGTGTGCAGATGTACTTCTACTACTACCTAATGTGTATTTAATTTTCTTTGACGCAAATTGATTTTAGATGTAGTGCCTGCCCAGTGTCGAGCTTGTCCAGCGGCTCACAGAAAGGCAAAATCAAAGAAATCAAAGTTCTCCGCATATAGGATTTACCCTTCTGGTTGTTTGAGCAACTCGTGGAAGCTAGATGATGTGATGAAAGGCTATGCCCGCCCTTGCAGCTAATGAAGGCCTCACCCGCTTGAGAGACGCTGACGTTGCCCTATGATGAGAAGGCATAGACGTGGCCAGCTCTCGTCGTAGAACGATGATCAACACTTTGTGATGCAACACGTTACATTCATGAAGAAGAAAAATAATAAGAAAATATAATGATAATACAATTCAAGCGCGTATGGAAATATCAAGCTGTGAGCAAAGTAAAGAAGCTGTAAATCACTTCGTGAACGAGAGGGTGGCCTCTTTGTGTCTACGCCCCAACAACAATAAATGGCATTCCCTATCTCTCTCTCTCTATATATATATATATATATATAAATATATATATATATATATATGTACATGTTGAATATGTATACACATGTCTCTGGAACATGGTTCCAACGTAAAAACGCAGGTGCATATTATTTTAACCTTGTTGAAGTTCATTCGTCGAATCCACTTTTATGAGCGAAGCTCGTCAGGATCAACAGCTTTCCTACGCTACTCAATGATGTTTAATTTTTGTCAGAACCAAGCGACTATTCATACAAGTAAACATATACTTCCATGAGAACAGTGATCGGAAAATGCATAGCAATTTCCGAATTATCAATAATATTTCAATTGAAAGTAGCTTGCGGATTTAGTCAACTAGTACGTGGTGCCGCTAATTCCGTTCAGGTATGACTAGCTTTTAGTGTATATTATCTGTGCTAGGTTTGCCGTACGTTACGGAACAACGTTAAGCTCGTGGGAATCGGCTCGCAGAAATGGCTTTTCAACAACTTAGTTTAGAGTTTTTTAGCCCTCGCTTATTAATTGGCTCGTCGGCGGGGTAGCAGGTACTCCCTTGACAGACCCTATGTTACGCAGGTGATCGTCCCCTAGGTAAACATCAACACTTAAGCTGACATAAGGTTGTTTCCTTCATCCGATAGAACCCTTGCAGTCGGCGACGATATGATGTTTATTATGCTACTCCTATTGAGCGGATCACGATACTGAAGGGACGGTCGTTTTACATCACATCAAGACAGATACACTACGCGCTTCTTGCATGCACCGTCTAGTCATTACAATTTATAGAAAAGCCAGAAAAGCAAAATGCAAAAGCGAAAAGATTTACACCTTCGTGGGTTTACGATTTACGATCACTAAAAAGGTGAACAGGCAATGGTAGTTTAATGCCATGCAGTTTACTATTTCTACTATTATATGACATACATTTGCCACGTGATAGGCCTGACGCGAATGTGGGTTATTGGGTCTAGACTCAGTTTCTTGATAAAAGTGGCCAATGCTTCCTACGCGTTGTCCCTCTGCGGCGTGGCACCGAATGTGCCCGGGGGTCACATCTTGACATCACAACGCGGTGTCGGTTGGGCATCTATTCAGTTCTTACTGACTGATTCAGCCATCCACACCATGCACAAAAATACTTTTCGAGAGAGTTGTTTTTAATTTAGTGTCATCCTCTGGCTGAACTCCAATGCACCGAGGGCCGGATATGTTGAGATATCCAAAATTTCCCTAACAGCATGGCCGTTGACTCTCGGCTGTATGGTTTGTCATCTATTTTCAATGAGTACCGCCTCTGTTAACATTCGATTAACAGAGATAATGAACGAACCGGCGACACCCCGGTAGACGACAACCATGACTAGCGCCCTATTAGTCGCCAAGGGCATGCCGCCATGAACTATGTACTACATATATATATATATATATATATATATATATATATATATAGGGGGCTAGATGTTCTCTTTTTATTGAGACATCTGTGCTCCCCGTTTTTTTTCGATCATGGTCGATTTTTAATCCACTCCGGCATTTACCTTGTGTCAAATTGGAAACCATAAAAACCAATTTAGGAGTGGCCGGTCTGGGTCTCGAACCCAGACCGCCCGAATGCAAGGCAAAGGCTTTTGCCACTAAGCCATCTTCTTGCTCGGTATATACATGGAACGATGTCTTCTGCTGCAGGGGCGTGCTAACCATATGCACCACAGTTAAATATACACAGTATTAGATTATACACTCGCGTCCTTACATTCGATTCCCTTACTTTTTCTGCCCATTTTTGACTGTTGATGACGAAGATGGGTGGACCTGAATTAACCCGCAAAACATTTTTAATGTCATTTTGCACCATTCGTTGCTAGCCAGTCAGGCTGCAGCGAGTTTAACGCGCTATAACTTACTCTATGATATGAATAGTTAAAATGGTAATTAGCTGGCTGTTTAATAAGCTTCTCAGTAATAGCGTACGGCATTTCTCTCTCCCTATGAAGACGCCATACGACCAGATATCTTGCTAAAGTTTGACAAACTTTGCGGGAAGGAAACTAGGTGAAGGCTAGTATAACCTCGTATTACTTCTGCATTGAAAGCTTTGAAGGGAGATTAGTAGTAGCCAGGATAGAGATGTAAGAAAAATTGCGTCGGATTAAGAAAAGCAGTAGACCTGGCGCCAGTCCGTTCAGCAGGTTCACATTTTTGTTTAGCATTTATCTTGAATTGTTAAAAAACAACGACGTACAAAATAAATTCGAGAAAGACAAGAAAGAAGCAGAGTGCAAAGGGAGGGTGCTCCATTAAATTAGCAAGAAATATTTGTAACAGTCTAAAAGGGGCGCGTTTTGTAGCCGCTCGGGACAGTTTGAGTAGAGGGAGGGTAGTAAAGAGAGGGTCAAGGTTTTGCCAACGGCCCAACTAGGCACCATCCATAAACTTATTCTGTTGTTGTAAAGTACGCTTAGTGAAGAACGCTTTTCGGTGATGGTCCTCCTACTATTATTTAAAAAGGCTTTTTATGTCGTTTAATGGGCACATTTTATTACTATTTTATTACAACGTAGGCTGTTTAGATAGCTTTTTCTCGTTAGATATATATACAGTGAACATATTTATCTAGGCATTAATTTAAATGTTGTACAATAATGTGTGCTGGGTAAACCGTAGTTTAGATAGCAGCTGCGTTTGAAGCACGCTCCTCCACGTAGATGTTTGTCCCTTGCTATGTGTATAGCTCGAGCTCGAGCGGGACAAACTCGACAAACTAGTTGCATGCCTGACCCTTTTATTGGGATGGGCAACTAAACGTCTGGTTCGGTATATAATATGAATCGTTTATGGTGCTGGTAGATAATGATGTGGATAACTTTAGCATTGCTAAACTTTAACAGCTGCAAACTTTACCAGCTTCTCTCTATTGCACGTACATATCGATGTCGTCTGAGCTACTATGTATAATTGTAAGTGCTTGCTGTATATTCGTTTTGTTCATCATCCCTTTGTTCGTTAGTCCGATAAGGGAATGGTGCTAAACAAATGACAAAGGGAGCCGTTGTGAAAGATGCATACTTTTACAGTTGACGCTAGTTATATTGAGCAGCACTTTAGCAGGTAGCAGTAACACAACAATATATATATATATATATATATATATATATATATATATATATATATATATATATATAATATATATATAAATTGGTTAAAGCAGCGTTTGACCAGTTCTATTAAAAAACACAGCATTTGCGTTCCCGTATATATATATATATATATATATATATATATATACATATATGCAAAGTAATGAATAAAACAAACTAGCGATATATTGGGATGGTCCAATCCAGTGACAATTTGCAAGAGTTATTACACTTAAGAATGCTTATGATCATTGTGGTCGTCGGCATCGCCATTGCCTGCCGCTGCTTCGACTGTGGCTAGAATTGCTTAGAACGGCTCTGTAAAGGCTGCTAAGAAACGTCTGTTGTCCGTCGTTGACCATAATTTAACCACCATAATCGTCACTAACCTCACTGCTAACCACAGACAGACGGTGACTTGTGGAAATCAATCTCTTCCGTCTATGTCCGTCGTTGTCCGTCCGATGGTCACGACCGGACAACAAAACTATTTAGACAAACCGCCAAACAGCGATGCGCCTTGCCGATAGTTTAATAGTGTCATGACATTCACCAGATATGGCTAGGTTATAATGGTAGGCTTCTGGTAGCCAGTAGTCGTATGTAATATTACTAGGGTTGGCACTTAACCGAAAGATCAGAATTGTTTTTTTTGTGCGGGCCAAATGCTCACAAAATGCCTTATGCATATATACAGCGTTTTTACGAAGTGTTTGAAGATCGACAATTAAAATTGTAGAACTCGTTAGAGTGAACATTTTTCCAATGGAGCATGGTCTGTGAGAAGCCTTGTTTTGGAGTGAGACTTTAACTACTAGTATACGTGACACTGATGTTGTTGCCCGACATAGGAGCAAAAGATATGCAATTGCAAGACATCCAGTTCTCCTGTACAGAAACTACGCACATTGTGTGTTTGTAAGAAAATTCTGCTTTCTCTCAATTACATACAGCGCCGGCCAGAAGATGCGACATTTAGAAGATAATTCGCCAAAAAATTGATTGCGTGCATTAATTACCTACTCTATAAGATAAATCACTCTAGGTCATTTATGCGTGCGCTTAATCTCGATATGTACGCCAAAAAATGCCAATTACTCCGCAATCACGGCTTGCATTGCCATGGATTTGATACCAACATGGCCGTAGTGAAATTTTGCGTACAAGTATTTGTTTTGAGCGCGGTAAATGGTTGTAGGACGATGATGTTGAGGTATTGGTGTAAAGGCTAATAAAGAACTTAGTTTTTAGCGAATTCTCTTCAAAACGACCATGTCGCATCTTCTGGCCGGTTTTATATGTTCTTCAGAAGCAGAATTTTCTGCTTTTCACAAACACGACGATGTTTATGTAGTTTATGTATAGGATCACTTTGCAATTGCACATTTTGTGCTCTTATGTAGGACAACAATACTAGTGTCACGGATTTTAGTAATTACACTCTCACTTCGAAACAAGACTTCTCAGAGGTCATGTTCCATTGAAAAAATATTTACTTTAATGAGCTCTACAAACCTTACTATCGATCCTCAAATATTCGTGGAGACTCTGTGTATAATATATACATATATATATAGTCGCAGAGGAATTCATGAGTAATTTAGGAGGTGAGGTAACTTTCTGCCTTTAGAATCTATATAAATAATAAGGCAGCAAACGACATCACCTCATTATCTAACATATGGTGCTTGTTAAGCGTCGAACAGGCTGTTGAGATTGGTATTCGAATGTGATCTACTTGGCCGTTCGCCAGGCAAATAATAAGTTCCGTGTGGGCCACGACTTTTGGCTTTACGGAGCATTGACTCTCAAGACCTAGGCATCTGATATCAAAATTGGTTGCACTTTTTATTTCGACACTATGTCGATTCGTTGCTTTATTTGTTTCCTTTGTTAGTTACTCGTTGTTTTCAAACAGACTCATTTTCCTGCTTTTCCTACATGCCTATTTACGGCAAATTAGATTCTTGTTTCGAAACAAAATTTAAACAGAAATATCGTGTTTTTGATCAGTTTTATTCTATATGTTGCCGTGCGTCACGTGCGTGTTAAAGACGGTTCAAAAGGGTGTGACGATGAAGCTATCCAGACGATGTACCCGTGACCGTGCAAAACTAGTGCATAGCTTGCAAATAGCGCACACAGAGGAGCTAGTAATTAAATGTCTAAATTTATTATTTGTTTTCAAGAAGTAGTAGAAGTAGTGGAGACGATGTGTAATCGTCTATAATATAAAAAAACAAATCTAGGTAATAAACAATAATAATAATAATAATAATAATAATAATAATAATAATAATTGTAGGGAAATACAGAAAAATTGAATAAATAATAATAATAATAATAATAATAATAATGTCCGGATAACCCGTCCGCACTGAAATAATAATAATAATAATAATAATAATAATAATAATAATAATAATAATGGAGTGAATTAATCTTTTAACAAAACATTGCAATAATACGTTCAGACCTCACAACTGTAACATTGTTTAACATGTAAAAAAAAATAAAATAATAATAATAATAAAAACAAAACTACCGCTCTGCTGCTGCCGTTAATGGTGGTTATAAATGCAGACAGAATGAATAAATATATGTATATATATATATATATATATATATATATATATATCATCATCATCATCATCATCAGGTTGTTTTATTGACATGCTCTTTTACAGGCAATCTGTCACAATTTATGTCAAAGTCATATTTCATTAAAAATACCTATCGTTGGATCACCTGCATCTGTCAAGTGTAATCACAATATTATATACACACACAAACCTATATAATCTAATCTTGCACAGTGTCAACATTTTACTGATTTGAAAACTAAAAACAATTGTTTACAGCATTTAGTTCCTTTGTTACACGTCTTCTAAAAACACCGACCCGCTCCGTATTTCGGAGGTCCTGCGAGAGCTCGTTCCATACTTTTGGCAGCATGCAGGCTAGAGAATGCTGCGTTAAGGTCAACTTGCATCTGGGAACCCTGAGTTGGCCCTCATATCGCTGAGACCTGAAGGGGGTGAGTTGAAATTCGAATTCGCAACTTAAAGGAAGTTTGCCTTTAACTACCTTATGGGCAAGCACGGCTAAATTTAATCGTGCCAGCTGATCGAGTTTGAGTAGTCCGAGTCTGCCGTACCATGGCGACACGTCGTCCCGACGAGACAGACCAGTAATGGCTCGCACCGCATTGTTCTGTATCACTCGCAACGAGTGCAGGGTTCCCGAGTAGGTTGCGCCCCAAATAGTGATTCCGTAGGTGAGAATCGATTCCAGGAGCGCCCTGTATACAAGGACCAGAACAATGCGGGAGACCTTGGCCTTCCTCAGACGGGCCAGCGATGCCACCACAGCACAGCAGACTTTGACGCTCGACCGAACGTGACTTTCCCATTTCATGTTCTCATGAAGCGTGATACCGAGACATTTCACTTCTCGGCTCAGAGGGACACCTGCACCGCCCACTTGAAGGGATATATTACCTGTGTCCAGTTTCAGCCTCGATGCCCGCTGAAGTGTGTGAAACAAGACGAGTTTCGTCTTAGTCGGATTCACAACAAGACCAAACAGTTTAAAATATGAAATTGCCGTTTCAATGCCGGTTTCCACATGCCTAAGATTAACTTGACCGTTTGATAGCTGAGCAGGTGAGATGCGGAACAGCAGAGTTGTATCATCCGCATATACCACTGGTCGACACTCTATATCCCTTTCAATGCCACGCAAGACGAAATTTATGTAGATTATGAAGATGAAGGGGCCAAGAACCGACCCCTGGGGAGTCCCAATCGAGACAGTCCCAGGGGTGGAGATTAAACCCCCCACCGACACAAACTGCTTACGTCCGCCTAGGTACGATTTAAACCAGGCAGTTACACCTGATGCGCAACCCATTTCTCGCAGCATCTTAAAAAATATAGAGTGGTCAAGACAGTCAAAGGCCTTCGCTACGTCAAGGAATGCGCCGAGACACATTTTCCCGTCTTCCGCAGCTTTGACTATTATATATATATATATATATATATATATATATATAGCGTGTCGGCAACACTTGCCCTAAAGATGTGCAATAAGAGAACAGTTGTTGAAGACTCAGTACTTCGGGTTTTCAAAATTTGTTGGCGCTAACTATACTGAGGGTCCGGCCTTTTGTTCACAGACATGGAAAAGGGCCATGCAAAGAAATTGCTCGCTAATCTGCCGAATCATTTGGCACGATAACCACCATATGTATAGAGCCGAACTGTTTTAGTATTGAAGGATGTGTCTGTAGATTCTGTGGAGAATATGATATCGGACACTACCACGTTTCTGTATGTGCGAAAATGTACGGAATGTTTTTTTATCATACAGAGTTAATTATGTATTGTGAGACCTTACTATCACATCACGATACATGCATTTATTGACTATATATATAGATTCATGTATCGCAAGACAAGCGGATGATTTTGCCAACAATACGCTTAGTTCACGGATAGTTATCTGGCCACTAAAAGAGTCGACCATGCTAACAGAATAAAAGAATCAGCGAGGAGGGGGGGCCGTCTTCGAAGTCTTTTGCTAGTCTTCGGTTGCTTGGCTTTGCTCGAGTGGTAACGACAAGAAACCCTATGGCGATCTAGCTCCCTAAGCCCGGGCAGCAAATATGACAATAATTGACACCTAGCGGTCATTAGTACAGTCAGGCGGTTTGTGAGTCTGGCTGTTAAGTTATACTAATACGAGGGTTTTGGATGTATTTTATAATTACGCTACTTTTTTTGGGTATGCTATAAACGCAAGATATCAGAGAGCGTTGTGGTGGCTGTATCTAAACAGCTAGCGGCGATTTCCGTGGTGACCGGGAACAAAGGGCTAGCATGGCATCAAAATCCGCTTTTTTGGGAAGGGCTCTATCCTCTTTGCTCGTTATGTGTAATCCGGCTAAGCAATGTTCGGCTACAACATCCGTTTGCCGAAAAAAAACAAACAACAGCCTATGTAAGTTCAGTAAGTGAAAACGTGGACCAAGTCGGTCTCAAAGTAGCGTCGTAGTAGTGCTACATACACGTAGTAGTTTCTCTAATCAGAGTAAGAAAAAAGTAGACATTTTGAAAAAAACGTCTCGAACCTTGTTTAATAAGCCTGAAAGTAATGGTCATGACTGCCGTGCACATATGTACCGTATGGTAGCCACCACAAGACAGAGACTGTGAGGTTTTGGGGGGTAGGCCAAAAAAAATCATGGACGCATGGTAAGGCTCACCTCGCCAAAATTGAATCATTTCCTAGTGAACGTATCGCTTGCGTCTAAATTAAAGTTGAAACATCTTCTCTTAGCCAGCATTTGCCCACAATAAACGACCAATTAATTTATCCACTAATAAATTTGCCTTGTATGTCGCTTTTGAGGCGAGTTCATATATATATATATATATATATATTATATAAGTGTGTGTGATTCCACTATTAGTGAGTCCCATACTACCGTGGCTTTAACAACGTCGACCGGTGTGCGTAACGCATCTTCCCGGTTACCTCTATTAAAAAATAAAATTATATATATATATATATATATATATATATCTACCACATATTAATGAGCAATTTTGTAGATATCGTTGTGATCAAATACAGACTTTGAAAAGCGCTTTTTGATGTTACTGGTTGTATGGAAAACACTTTAATTAGGACTTTCGCGAGCATTACGGATATAAGTTCCTATCGCCAAAATGTGTACGAGCATTTGTGTTTACATACACACATGTACATACGCATATGATATATTATGTTAATTCTACTAATTGTTTCAGGTGCAAAAACGGATAGCTGGACGATCGCGTATTATTTTGCAAGTCAAACGAACGATGGGGCCTGGTGATCGATTCCCGATTGCCACGATGCTAAGGCAACACATACTCTATTCGGGTTTCGTCGTTTTGGCGGTAAGTGGAACCGGCGCCCATTGATACACAGTGTAATACACGCCACATGGGATAGGCAGCCAACAGATATATGCTATCATAATGCTGACGTCCCAAGACCAAGTCTGTCGTAGGTCGGGCAGATCTGATCGTATCGCAAACGTATCTGATCCGGCTAGTCAATTTCTGTTCAGCGAAGAGGACCCACCATAATGTATAAGGCACTGTTGTGTAATGTGAGCTTCTCTTGATCCGCTTGATAAACTGCCAACTGGTCTTCTTCTGGCTTTAAGGTCTGGTAGTAAACTTCATTGAGTCTATGTAGACATCTATATAATCACGAAGGCATACAGAAGTATATTACAAATTGCATGCCATATGTAGTAAAAATGTGCGATAGATTGATTCATTATCTAATCTGTCTCATCTCGTTTTTCCTAAGACTTTTTAGATAATTTTACAGTGTTTCTCTACACAATGCGTACAACAAGTAAATTAAGTTATTCATAGTTTTGTTAAGTATAACAACAAGTAAAAGCAAACACTGATATTTTAGGTTTAGAGATTAAACTCCTTAGTGAGAGAAAGCCTCTCACCTCTAGTCATTTGTACTGCGATGGCAGATTACGCAAACAGTAGACTAATATGAGGCCTGTCCGGGGACACAACGGATTGGAAGTTTGCTACTGACATGCCTCAAATGGTGTCGATACCCGCGCAGGTCAGAATCTATACGCACCATAGGTAGATAAGTCTACAACAATAGGTGTATCCTATTCCTATTGCGTTTCTTTTTTGTCTTAGCTGCAAAAACAGCAAAGAGCATGCAAGTAACGGTGAACGATTTGCGGCGTTGCTGTGAGAATAGGTAAGGTTAAGTGTTGGCGCTCGATCTCATTGCAGCGAAACGTCCGTTTGTGTGGGTTAGTTTGGCACGATACAGCGACTACCATAGTAGTCCGAACCTATTTCACAACGACAACAACCCGCAACAATAGTATTTTGGAAAATGTCTTTCTATCCTTTGATACGTTTAGTAAGTATGTTATTCATTCAAGCAGAGACATTTGGGTAGAAAACTTGTTAGGCAGCTGTCTTTGCGTACGCCACTCTCTCGACAATACACCCCACGCAGATATAGATAAGTCGCGATGATATGCGACTTCCGCGTTCGAACATGATGGGGGCCTTCGATTGCTAGTTCGGCGCAATTGGTGGATAACTGGTTTATTCGCCGTCAGGTCGAACTGGAAATCGTTACCATAAACGTCTGAAATTAACTACGCCCAAGAGTGTTCTTGGTGGCAAGTAAATTGCTTTCACAACTACGGTATACGAAGCAAAATAGTCGAACAGAGTAGAGTAGGAAGGCTCAGTAATGCTCCATTAAAGCGGCTCCTTACCAGAATCTCGACATAATCATCGAGTGAACAAACATTTAAGGCGGTGCAGAATACGAATCAGCGTGCCGTGGACGTAATTTTGGCTAACGTAAAATGGATGTTACCGGCTTTGTTTATAATGATACGTCGCTAGATAACGCAGTCATACTATTACTCTACAGTATTAGTTGCGCAAAGCGACGTCGCACACGGTGTCTCAGTTATTTTATGCTTGAACAAATCTGTAAAGTGTGCTTCAACGATGCAATTAAGAGTAGATAAGTAAGATAGAGTTGTATAAAATGAAAAAAAAAACATGAAAACCCCGTACACGGGCATTAGCCTTACGGAAAATCTAAAAAAAAAATAAATAAAATGTGTGTGCTGCCAAGTAGGCGTTGTTTGTTAGGCCGATTTGCCTCCTATGAAGGTTATCCAAGCGTGCTGCGCCTAAGGCTGTGGTATCATATCTGCCGCGCTCCCGTTGCTTTCAAAGGCGCATTCATGAAAGTATATCCAACCATCCCGTTTATACGTAATGTCAAATTAAAGTTGATTCTATCTCAAAAAAATATACAATGGAATCGTGATTTGATAAGATCGTTTTGCTGTGAAGCGTGTGCGTTTACGCTCCGAGAAAGTGTTATGCCAAAGTAGCGACAAACGGGGCAGATTTTATTTTAATTTAAAGCGACCAGCCGAAAAACGGTAAGATCGTAGAAGGTGTTGACGTCGTTTTTTTTTTGTTAACACACAATAGTTGCAAATACATAAACGAACAATGTACTATGGTCTTGTGAAATATTCGATTTTCGCAAGCACAAGACAGGCGCCAGTCCGCTGACAAAACATTTTCGTTGGATCGTCTACCCTAAGAATTCTACTAAAGTTTCTGAAACACAAAATTTGAATAGACGCGCCTTAAAGGCTATACAAGCCTCAGACTACTATTCGGCTGCTTCTATGTTCTTTGTCGCGATATAGTGGCAAGAATAGAGCCCGCTATCGCGGTGAATGGCTCGCAATAGTTGTCACAATGTAAAATCTGCTATACATAAATTAGCTCACTGTGTCCAGTCAGCGCATGCATAAAATATGCAATGAACCGACGAGTGCTGTTTTGTAAAGATAATGTTAAACTACTCTATTTTGAATCGTTTCAAGAATTGGAAACAATAATAATGCCTTTATTTCGCTTTTTCTGCAATTTCGCTTTGCCCGTACAGACCGACGGCTTATGTCTGAACACAGCTTCGTCTCGTATCAACAGTTGCATCTATATATCGCCGCGTTAGGTTCCGGCAATGAAAGAGTTAGACGCCAATGGCTATAAGAAAATATGTGTCACTCTTAGAAAAATATTGAGCATCAATATTCGTAACAAAATAGTGATTGTAGAAACGAACACGGTTTTTTTTCCGTCGCGGAACTTCCGTAGCTAGGGGATCTGATTACCTCATACCTAGCGGTGAAATCGTCAACTATAAATAGTAAATGTTTGTATGTAACTAAATAAGGTACGCTTATATATACTTAAGTGGAACTTGCTAGAAAAAAGGTAATAATAATAACAACAACAACAACAACAAAAACGAAAACAACAACAAGTGCAAATGAATACCAGAAATTATGTTTATAGATACGCACCAATGATGATTTTAAAGTTAGCTACGCTCACTTGCTATGCCCCCCCCGGAGGAAAGGCGGATGGGGATCCAAGTGGCTAAGCCGTAAGCGTGCGTTAGGAGGGGGGGGGGGGTGGGGATAATATGTCATCGAGGGGGACATTTCTGGTATCTTTCATTGCGGCACCACTGACCACTAGCCGCTGATACACACATCGTCGAGCATTGTTATGGATGCCGCCACTATGGCTTCCACAACTCACTACTACAACAACAACTCCTAACTCCTGCGAGTATTCTGAAAACTATATAACCATTGCTCTGAGTACAGATGAGAAGGTCATCACCATATGCATGACGACTATGCAACACGCGTGCGCAGGCCGCCGCATTCAACCTCCCCCCTCGGCCGGCGGCATTTTGCCTCACTGCGAACTGCACCGACGTTGATCCGGCAACGAGCTGTCTGGAAGAATCTAGCTGCATCTATCTATTTGTCTATGAGAAAGTATATCGTCATGTCTATTTGTATCGCCGTGGCTCTTCTTGTTGATGATGTTGTATTACGGATGTATGCTTATACATAAATATATATATATATATATATATATGTATGCTTATACATAAATATATATATATATACACATAAATATATATATATATATATATACACATAAATATATATATATATATATACACATAAATATATATATATATATATATATATATATATATATATATACTGACTTATGACATGGAACGCTTTCTTTAACGACAACAACGGTAGCAACAATAATAATCGCAAATTTAAACCAAGGTCATTTAGGCATCAAGCTTGTACAGCACCTACTCGTATCTATCTGTTCTACACCCATTCTTCCCCCTAACATGTAACAGGTAGCCACTGCAGGCCAACTACAATGCCGGACAGGTAACAGTCCATTCAATGTGTGTATATATATGGATTCATGTTAGCAGTGATATAGCTAATACATACTCGTATATATATCCGTTATGTTTGCATGGCATATATATATATATATATATATATATATATATAGATGCATTTATCGCTGGGAAAATTCTAGTTTAGAGGCAGTAACTCAAAACCCGTTATTTTTTTCATATATATATATATAAATGGACTGAACTGAAAAATATATATATTCCAGTTTGGAGGCGGTATTTATTTCTTAGAAGAATACTATTAAGCAGTTTACCCCAACGGCGTCCTCGCACCCTCATAAGTTCGCCTTTGTGCTCACACAGCGTAGGAATGGTCAGTACAACGCCACGAATACATATGCTAGCGTACGAACATACCGTACGAGGAAATGCTGATATGGTTAAAGTGCTCATGACATTAAAAGCTTTATGAACTTTATAAAAACTACAAGGAATTATCATCTCCGCGTGTACTATCTTTAGCTGTCTTGAGCGTAAAAATGGCGTGAAACAGGTCCGTCATCTTCCTCCACTTCGCTTTCATCGATGTCATCATATAGCTACTAACCACCTGGGCTGTACAGTAATCAATTCCCCATGTCGGCAGTCAAGCCGACTTTTGAGGTCCGATCTCAAATTCTTGGTACGCCTGCACCCCTGATCACCCCGGGTGTAACATTCCGCCTGTCAGAGCGCAATTGTGGTACTCCTGGTTCTGGCGAAATCTAGATTTTCCTCCAGAAATATATTGATTCTTTGTTCCGCCACTAGGCCCCGTGGCAGCATCTCAGTCAAGACCAAAAGGGCTTCGGTCAAGAACGTCCGGTACGGTTAACCATTCTATTCTTGTTATATTCGTGTTATTGGAACGAGAAGGCTATTGAAAGCAACTAACGGGGTCGCTTCCCCGTTATGAATTTCAACCTCAAATATGCTTCAATTTTTTGGAGTTCTAATATCATGCTATAACCTTGCCACTGTTTTTATTTGTTCGGCTTTTTTTTTGTATATATTTTATTTGTGTTTGTTTACGCACTCGTTGCGCTTGATCGGTGTTTTTTTTGCAAGCTGAATCAAATTTATTATCGTGTTATTGGCACGAGACGAATGTTCTTAACTGGCATTCATGCCCAAACAGTTTTTTTCTGGCTAAGGTACTGGTCCCGTACGTGAAGCATCTTCGAGTATTATAATCCATTCTTCAAACAGCACAACGCCACATCGTGTCACAATGTCAGTCGCAATTATTATGACCGCTAGCAATTTTACTGAACTTACTGCTACCAGCGTCACTGTGACTGGTACTGATTGATGACCATATTTTGGCTGCTCGCTAATGTTGTTGTTGTGGTTGTTGTTGTTATTGTTTTTGTTAGTGCTGTTGCTGTCATAGTAATAATGGATATCCACACAGCTCTACTACAGCGAGCTGTTGTTGACAGTCTGTTGACGCGCCCGGCGCGGGCGAAAGTCAAACACAATAGGGTTGCAAGTCATCGCGATCAGAAAATGCCCACAGCACTGCAAAACATTGAACTTGTGTGACACACTATATATATATATATATGTTCATGCAACAAGTAAACAAATATCTGGACGATAAGAGAATAGCCATTATGACGCGGCTGAAAATCGGCTCCAGGCATCGATCAAAACATAAAGCAAAGACAAGCACACACATCCACATACACACGTACATGCATACATACATACATCGCATAAGCACACTCAACCGCTTCTTCTAATAAACTATCTCCTACGGGAAGTTCTCCTCAGGCGACATATTCCGCAATCGATCGGCAAGCTTTGCAACGGCTCTCAGTACCAAACATCGCGACGCGATAGCTCAAGGTAGATCCTGACCATTGTTTTGCTGATACCGGTAGTAGGATTATTTTGAAGGTCTCTTGCTGCCTCCCATTCGCTCTCTCTCTCTCTCTCTCCCTTTCTCTGGTCCTTGTTTAATGCCAGCTCTCAAACGTATAAAGCACTGTTTGATACAACATCTCTAGTATATATATATATATATATATATATACAGTTGGTGGTAATCACGGAGCGGTGCACAATAACAATACAATTATACTAACAACAATGCTAAAAATGATTATCGTTATACTCAAGACATTTCACTAACGGATTGAGGCACCAGTAAACCGTACAAGAAGCCACCATTGTATAACAGTGCTAGCATAGTAGTAACCCATATAATGTGATCGGTTTTTACTAATTGTAAGATTTAGCCTTACACTAGATAAGCGAAAATATTCAATTTAGTTGTCAATCTATAGTAGTAATCAAACGTATGCTAGAGCAGCCCTGCCATCAGTGCGTATACCAGTGGCTCTAAGATGATCTAGATTTTTTAGGTTTAGAAATAGTTCGTTTAGAAATAGGCCGGTAGTTCTTGTTTTAGCGCCACGTTTACGCCTAATGAATGAGCAGACGTTCTTATATGCAGAGAAGACAAATGTGACTAGTCGATGTTTGACGTCCTACCCGGAATATACCATTAATTATATAAGATGGATGTTGAGAGAAATTGCAACGAGTACAACGAGTCGAAGCTCCGCATGCACGAACAATGTGGTGGGTTTTATTATGTTGTTCAACCAAAGAAACGGATAAGAGCACGTGCGTGTTTTAAAGACATTTGGGCAATTCTTGTGGGTTAAAGCTCTATCCAAATTGCCTGCATATGGCTGGCATCAGGAACCCAAGAGTGCATATGCATCGCTTGGTACATAAACATCGAACTTGGATGTTTTGTTGCTGCAAAAGATTTCTACATGACTGGCTTTACAAGTGGGCACCTGACTAATTTCTGACAGATACTGTCACGCTGCCGCAACAATATATATATGTATATATCTATATAGATATATATATATATATATATATATATATATATATATAGTATATATATATATATATATATAATTGCGGTTACTATAGAACTTAGTGCACTAGCTAGGAAAGCAGATATCATGCTAAAAGTAATCGACCTACTACTTGAAGGACCACAATTTGTTTTCTAATTATTTTTCTAATTTTCCAATTATTAATAATTTCCACGTATCTGCGGTGCGGAATACAGCAATACAGATTCGCTTGAGTCCACTTTTAATTAGCCTTGAAACAGCTGATCAACTTCCTACCATGTCCCTTGAGTCTCTGATGCGTGGGCGCCGGGTATTGGGGCGAGCCGGTTATACTGCTTCTATTCGCCGAAAGGAGTGTCCAACCTTTGTTTTTTTAGAAGTCTGAGCTTTTTCCTACGAAGCAATCCGTACCAGCCCAATGTATATCAGATCTACCTTCGGAGTGCTTAACGTTGCCGAGAGTCCATCGCAGCGCTTTCCTTCTGAAATCTTGCTTCTCTGTGTCCCGGAACTTACCTACTACGGGGTATCGATTGTTCTGCCCGAGAACTAATGCCTCCTGACGCTTCTTATATATATATATATATATAAATTTTTTATGTTATATATATATATTTATATATATATATATATATATATATATATATCGCACCGCTATCCAGTGTATTGTTGTACTGTTGGCTAGCGCTATAGGACTAAAATAAACTAGCGTCTAAAGGTTACACGCATCATTTGCTCGAGTGTTAACGATTATTGCCACCATGTCAAGTCTGTACATCGTTAAATGGCATTGGCTGCTTCCCAAAGTATGTGTCTAATTCGTGCTAACAGTGCAATTTATTCCATTTGCCTAACTAGTCGCCAGCCAAGAGCTAAACGAACAGAAAGCGTCATAAACGCATATTGCTAATCAAACGCCAGTTCAGCGGTTATTTTGAGCGGCAAGTGTACGACCGACTTTAGCTGCTTTCGGCTGTAAATGGCCGTTCACGTACTTCGCTAACAAGATCTATCGATCGTGCCTCTAAAGAGATAGATAGCCCGACGAGGAGGTGAAACAAACAGGAGTTGGAAACTAGAAATATTGACGACGATAACTACCACGACAGCAACAACGTCAGGAGGTTAAATCGTAATTGTTCAGACATTATCTGCTGACATTGAGGAGAGGTGTTTATATATTTAAATATTTGTCTTCAACAAAATGCTGCTGTTATTACTGTTGGCATCTTGTATTTGTTGTTGTTGTTGATGCTTGTGGTGGTGATGATGCAGCAGCCGCTGCGTTGTGGCTGTTTATATTGTAAATGTTCTGCTTTTCGTAAAAGTGGTCGTCGTAGTTGTTCTCGCTTGTGTCGACCTTTGTTGTTGTTGTTGCTGTTGTTTTTAGTGCTACTGGGGTCCTACAATAAAGTTTGCTGTTGATGCTGATGAAATTATCGTCATCATGTGTACATCATACAGATCCCAAAGCGCAATATAGAATTTCTAGAGATAGTGCCAACACACTGACATAATTACAAATGTATGCTCTGTAACTTTTGTTTGCATGGGTTATGCTTGTTTCTACCGCCGGTATTAGAAGTCATTGTGAGCATTTCTGTATCAGCGTAGGAAGATGGGTACACATGATAGGCTCGGAGACGTCGCGTGTTCGCCGTGTTTCTGCTGTGGTTTTTACAATTCGTAATCGTATAACTCTAGCTTTAGCTGAGACACGCTTAGTACTGTTACTGCTAGCGTTGTTGCAGGTAGGCACTGTATGTAAAAGCAGCAGTAGATGTAGAATAAGAGGAAAATAATTCTCAATATATATATATATATATATATATATATATATAATATATATATATATATACATATATATATATATATATACATATATATATATATATATATACAGGTAGTTCAATAAGTTCTTAGAATGAAAACCGAGAATTTTCCAAATCATGTTTTTAAATTTTTCTTATTGGATATACTCCCCGAGAAGCTCAATACACTTTTCCCACCGAGATTTCAGAGCTTTCATACCTCTTGAGTAGAATTCCGCGTCGTTAGACTGAAAATAGGCATTGACAGCAGCCTTAACCTCTTCATTGCTGGAAAAACGCTTTCCACCGAGACTATTCTTCAAATGTCCGAAGAGGATATAATCAGAGGGGGCCAGGTCTGGAGAATAGGAGGGTTGTTCAATAAGTTCGAACCTCAGTTGGGCCAGTTTTGCCGATGCTTGCCGGGACTTGTGTGCAGGAGCATTGCCCTGGTGAAACGGGACAACCTTCTTCTGCAAAGCGGGCCGTTTCACGATGAGTTCTTGCTAACGGCAGTCCAACAGTCTTGCATAATATTCTCCTGTGATCGTTTTACAGCTCTCAAGGTAGTCGACCAGCATTATTCCACGTTGGTCTTAAAAAACTGTAGCCATCACCTTTCCGGTCAATGCCGTTGTCCGCACCCTCTTCGGAGGTCCTTCATCAGGTGCACACCATTGGCAAGATGCTTCTTGGGTCTCGGGAGTGTAGTGATGAACCCGGCTTTCATCGACGGTCGTGAATCTGCACCAAAAATCCGACAGATTGTTCGACATCTTGGCCAAATTTCGCTGTAAAGCCAAAACAGGCGCGTCTTTTTGGCCTTAGTTGAGCAAATGCGGCAGCCATTTTGCTCTAAGCTCTTTCATCTTCAAGTTTTCGTGTAGGATAAAATGCACACTGCGTAAACTAATCCCTAATGCTTCCGCTATTTCCTTAATGTTCATTCGCTTATCTGTGCCAAGAATTTTTCGCACTTTCTCTACGTTTTCCTCATCAGTTGCCGTTTTTTGGCCTCCTGGACGTAGTTCATCCTCGGTGCTCCTGCGACCTCTTTTTAACACATTAATCCAGTTGGAAACAGTGGCAAAACATGGCGCAGAGTCACTGTACGTCTCGTCTAACTCAATTTTTACTTGGGTCGCATTCCAACCTTTGAAATAAAAATGCTTGATAACCACTCGAAACTCTTTTTTCTCCATTTTTAAAAATCACGCCGATACGTTGCACGGGAAAAGCTATCAAACGAAATCGCAACGGCCAATCACCATAATATATTGAGTGCTAGCAGTCGAAAAGTTGCAGTTCCTATTAGCGGTGAAAGCGTGCCAAAATTCGAATTCTAAATAGCTCATTCTAAGAACTTATTGAACTACCTGTATATATATATATATATATATATATATATTTATATCTTGTTTGGTTTGGAACGTGGGCGTGGTAAAGTCTACGGCGAATTGAAACGCCAGCTGCAATCAGCTGCCAATCAAAACAATAGCAGTTATTGGCAACTTGTTTACACAATGTTTGACAAAATGTCGAGAAATGCGTAGGACTTCATGTGCCACTTAACCAAACAGAAACTAACGCTAAGCCAATTGAGACCAGCCAGTTATAAATCAGTCACTATTACAGTTATTATTATTATTATTATTATTATTATTATTATTATTATTATTATTAATTATTTTGTTCATTTACTTATAACAATTGTGAGGCATGAACGGTTAAACCAGGCCTGCTTTGTTCTCTTGTCAGTTCATTGCGCCTATGATTGAAGCCACGTTCCCTCTACAAACGGCCAAAGACATCATCTGTCTCAAAAACATGGCCTCGCGTCGATCACCCGTAACGTCTTCTATGCGTTTTCCGACATCTTTCAAGAGTTTCGCTGTACCTGAGCTGATGGGGCCAAGTGTCTCCAATGCAATGGGCACAAAGTGGTAACTTCTTGATAGCTCGATATACTTTCTTCGTTTTTCAGAATCCGCGCGCTCTGCTACCCATCCAGATTCGACTGCGCTGTGACATAAATACGACGAGGCCGCTGTGCAAGAAACCGTGACATCCCATACAAGGCTTTTTCCGTGTGACCATAGCGGGATGGTGACCCCGTCAGGTCGCAGCTCATTGCTGCCATTAAGACCCTTCGGCTCGGGTGTAGATGGTATCCCTGCCCTTCTAAGAGCTCTTCGTACTATCGCGTTGAGTTCAGCGTGTCTTGTGAGTCTGCCGGGACTTTTCAGACAGCTTAACGGGTGTAGACCGTCAGAGTCGACAGGTTGGCCGCATGGCAAGCAAGAAAAGGGCTGGCAGACGGGGCGCCTATCCTAAGGGCTGACACCATGCGGAAGGAGTTATTATTATTATTATTATTATTATTATTATTATTATTATTATTATTATTATTATTATTATTATTATTATTATTATTATTATTACTATTATTATTCAGGCACTCGTAGAAGCAGTGATACCGTAGCGCATCCCTCCGTGCAGCTGAGTTTATTAAACAGCTATATATAGGCCGTAATTGCAGTTGAACATCAGGATGGTCATCGCGGTAAAATATCATACTATGCACCTACACAACCAGGCGAGAAAGTAGCAGCATTGTGAGTACTGATGAACGACAATTTCAATAACATTAATAACAACAACGAACGCAACACCGATGAACAATATACTCGTCGGCAGCAACATCGAGAGATTCATTACGCTCAACGAAGACTAATACATGTCGTATGAAACAAAGCAATACTACTTATAGGCAGGATTGGAAGAAACGGCGGAACCATTAGAACAGGTGCAAGCGTAAAAGCATTAGTATGGAACGCGGCGACAACAGGTCACAAACCATAATAGCAACAACAACAACGACAACGCCGACAACAGGAAAGACAACAGTAGTCACTTGCGATAATGACCGATTTTGGATAAGAGAAGCAGCCATAGCAAACAATAACAATGCATAATTTAGACTAGCAATAGTGCTCATCGGCAGCTATATTGTTTCGCTCGCTGACGACTCCAGAAGTCCGACTGGGTAAGCAAAGAAGCGCATTGTTCAGGCCTATCAAGCTTCCACGGAACAGACTGCACCGATAACGATGCGAGGGTTCAAGGTCCATAGTGACAACAACAACATAACAACAACAACATTAACAACTAACTACTATTTTTTGGGGGTGAGAGGCAAAGATGCTTTTACGCACACCCTAAAGCGGGTAGTGTGGGACTCGATGCCGATGTCGTTGGCATAACACCCACTAAAAACCTCTCACCTAAATGGCCTCAGGAAGAGGCGACGGGCTGGAACCATTCTTTAATACTACTTCAACCCCTACTTTTTTTTATTGAATATATGTTACAACAATTTCCATCGGAATTACTTTCGTGTTACTCCGCTGAAAATGAAGGTTTTTCTATGCACTCCGTTTATAATTGCTTCTCTCTAGTGTTGGTTTTCGGCCGCTGTTAACGCCATCTCTTGGCCGCCTCATCCTTTCAGCTCGCTGTCGTTCCAGTTCATTCTTTCTTCTCATTGTACCTTCCACCAATAGGATGCTCTGCTCCCATTTAAATTTGTCCTCCAGCATAGCGGAGACTAAGTCTATCACCGTCTTGTCTGGAAAAGTCACTGCCAGTGAGTTCTGTCGTATGTCTTTGAATGCTGGGCATCGGAGGATTGTATGAGACACGTCATCATCTTCGCTTGTGTCGCACATGATGCATTTGGCGTCCGGAGCTTTGCTTATCCTAGGCAGGTATTTTTGGTGCTGCTTCATTCCTCGTTTCATTCCTTAATTGTCTGTCTCCGGGCCTCGGTTTTTCGTAGAGATCTGTTTGTTTTCCTCCGTATTCGTTCTTCGATCATTCTAGGCCATGGTATCAACCTTGCTATCGCGAGGATGGCCGTCGTTTCTACTGTTCTATATGCACTGGCGATTCGTATCACCAATTTACGTTCCGCTTTCAGGAGCTTGTTCCTCTCCAGTTTCACGGCGTTCGATCCCCACGTTGATGCGGCGCACAGGACGGTAGACTCCGCCACTGAGGCAAGAAGTCTTCTCTTGCCCTCAGTTGCGTCGCGTGGCCTCGGCAGAATCTCGGGTAGGCTTTTCCGCCTTCGCGGTCGTCACCCTGTCGATGTGTTTGTTGCCAAAGAGAGCCGTGTCGATCATCACACCCAGATATCGGGCCGACCTGTTGATCTTTATGCTCACGCCGTTCAGAGCTAACTTGATGTTTCCGTGTCTCTTGCGGCCCGTGAGAAGTACGGCCTCGCTTTTTTTTTCGGGCGCTAGCTCACTACTACTACTATTACTAACTGCTATTAACAACTACTGCTAACTACAACTAGCACCAACATGGATTTTCCTGCTACTACCAGGCTTGATTAAGATGGTAGAAGCTAGACACACCATCCGATGCGAGCTGAGCTGGGGCGCCTTAGTTCGATACACACGCACGCATCGGGTGCATGTCAAGTGCCAGCCCGGTTTTAATCGTCAGCAAAACACAACTACCGCTATATGAGTCTCGATTGCCGCGGGAGCAATTTTGGCCTGTAAAGAAAGGTGTGTGCAGGTCAACACAGTCCGTCGCAAACACACCGCAAAACCTACTCCCAAAGTCCGCTTCTATGATGTAACGTCGTCGACAAATCGGCACGGCAGCAGTATTATCTTGCGCTTTATTTCGTCAAATCAAATTGAAGGTAAAAAACAGAGCGGACGAATGTAGGAAGTGAAGGATTATCCTGCCTCTAATACAAACCAATGCATACTATTGTACACTGCCTATTATTTTTACAACGAAAGAAAGCTATGCTACACGTAGTTACGTAAAATACGCACTCTCAATCACCTTATGATAGAACTATTATTGTTGCTATTGTCGTCGCTGTTATTGTTGTTGTTGTGTGTTGCTGCAGTTATTGTTATTGTTGCTACCGCTGCTGCAGTATCAATGATACATTGTTATTGCGTAATACCACGCATACGAGCTATTTGCTTCGACTTCTGTGCAGGAGTGTCCGAAGGATCGTAATAGCAGTAACAGTAGAAATTCATGGTGGTAATCGTAGTAATGCCAGTAATAGCTGGAAAGAAACATCATGACACGCGCACGGAACTTACCCACGTTGACTTCCGGGTGTCTGCAACAATCGGCTATCTATCTACTCCGCCAGTTCTGCAGCAGCGGTTCAATACGAGATTGGGCATTTACGGCGGAGGCGGCAGCGGCGGCGGATTTCAACGCAACTAGGTCACTTCGATAGGACTTCAACTATAACTAGGGACAACAACAATTTTCAACGACGACCATTGCGCTATTACGCGCGTAAGACATACAACAATGAGATGATATCAACGACATCATGCACCGAGGACCAACGAGCGGTCGGACGGACGGAATAACCCGTCGTCCCACAAGCGTTCAAAGTTTGAAGACCGCGGGCAGCGACTGCAAATGCGATTGCCCCCGGCACCGGTGCCGGCGTTGGATCCTCAGAAGATCTGACAGAAGTTCGCCCTTTACCCCCCGACGGACATGACATAGTAACAGCCCGAGGCTCGTTTACAGGTCACCACCACCAACAGCTGTTGTTCTCAGCTGTTGCATCGTCATCGATGATGTCAACGTCGATACAGTTGTTCTCATTTTGCTCCCTTCATGCACTTCCTGACTGACGGGCCGTAGCGGGCCCTTGCGAAAAGTCCTTCTTCAACGCGTCTCCTTCGTCGTGCGTCCCGCTGTCGCTACCCCATCGACGGGGCCAGCCAAGTGCTGCTAGCGCCCAGAAAAAAAACCCTGCGATGACCGCCATACCGCTAAATGGACGCTAAAATGCCGTCGCTGTTTGGATAGCGTGATAGCCCAGTTGGTGTTGAATGGGCGAAGGCGTCGATCGGCAGCCATCGTCGTAGCGTACGATGAAGATCCATTCATCAGCATCATCATTACTGACATCGTCGCCGACATCGTCGTCGTCATCGTCATCATCCTCAACCTCAATATCATCATGTCATCGCTAATAGTCACGAGGCAGCTGGCGAACGTTGCTAATGAAACGTCGCCGATGTCAACAACGCGACAGACAACGCCCACGGGTAGGTTTCGTGCCATTCGTGCCGTCTCAATTACTATCTATGCACAAGGCGAAACTAATCTACATCAGTACTACATACATGCTTCTTAAACGGGGCACTCATGCGCCGTTTTTCCACCCACCTGCCCACTGGGAATCACCAATTTAGTTATTATCCATACTTCTAATGGATACAGATAATAATAAAAATATTAAGTAAATTGCAGGGAGTAATAACTACAATGATATAGGTATTTGCAAGGCTATTGCCTATCGGGTTAACGTGGTCGTTGCACGACACTTCTTATTGTCGTCTTCGTTAGCAAATTAAAGGGTTACACAAGAGGTAGTCCACACGAGATCTTCCCTAAGCCTAGCTCCTTTTTTGCCTACCCTAACTCAAATCCCAACCCTGCAAGAAGTATTTCTATGCTTTCTGCTTCCCCCTTAATGTTTGTTTGCATTCTGGAAGCTGGACAGGAGCACCAGACCCAATGCATTATGGAGTGCAGGAGCACACGTGGCGAACACTGTGCGGGAGCGTGTAAAAGCCCTATCGCGACTCCTACTAGCTCTAGGCTACCTGACATCGTAGCCAAATTACTACTAGTCAAGCATTTGAAGCTTAAAAACAGACCGCTTATTAGGTGATTGTGGCCCGCGCGGGAAATACACAAGCCTGTTATACTTCGGATGCCAGCATTAACACGTACCTGCGCACAACATTGGTGCACTACACACAGCAAAAAGGACCGGGAACTTACGACTTCTCGAATTAAATGCCTTGGCGGTGTTCTGGAGCATGCCAACAATGACATCGCCGGCAGATGAACCCAGTCATATTGCAAAGTGCAAGCTGCGTGAACGCGCTAGGTGAACTTGTACTCTGCCCTCCGCGAGCAAATTCCTCTACATGTGTATACCTGCTTCATTAATTACAGCAGGTACTGATTTGCCCAAATTACTAAAATTGACTGCATTTCTGTGGTTAAATAACTGGACACTGTGTGGCCGGTAATATTTAGGTCGCTCCGTGAACCTTTGTATAACTGGATAGTTTGCGCGCTATTAAGGGACTCTGGGAACCACTGACCGTCGGACTGACACTCCGAATATATGCACTAAAGCAACTGCGATAAAAAGAATAACGCTTTTCAGTCACCTTGAGGCCATCTTGTTTAAAGCGTTCCCCAGGTTACAATTATGACTTAGCCTGGCTTGCAACTGCATCAGGAGCAATAAAGTCTAGTTAAAATGAGAACGTCAAGGAGCCACGCTGCAAGCAGTCACAAGCGTTAGCATCTACCAGCGGAAAAACAGACATAGTAAAAAAGTATAGAATAAGGCAAAGGACCTGTGATTGTGAGGAATTTTTAAGGAGCGCGATAGGCTGCTTCGGCCTCATGGCCGTTTCAATTAGAATTTGGATGAGTCTGAACAAGTATTTTTATTCTTTGTCAGTACATAGTCTACGCATGACCTTCTATCCCCCGGTCTGTACGTATTTCTTCTATCCGCGGAACCGGAATTTAAAAGTTGGACCCCGCTCGACTCTGCTAGTTAAATCAGTTTCCTGCCCGTTCTGTCTTCTCGTCCATCCAGCTGTTCAATATGTGCATCCTAGTCTCCCGCCATATTACCCTTCCCTTATCCTGATATTCTCCAATTACCTTATGTACTCGTCTAAGCAGCTTCTTATCTTCCGTTCAGTATTGCTTGGCGCTATACAGGGGCAGATAAATCCGCACTAAAGTTATCGCCCGTTTCGCAATTTGTATCTAAATGAAAACAGATATTTTGGTCAATTTTGAATGCCGTTAGAGGCACTCCTGAAGAACATGTTTATTCCATATAGCCACCATCAGCAGCAATTACATTTTTTAAATCTGGCGCGAAAGCGCCCACAGGATTGAGAATCTTGAACGATTTTTGACAATGGCTCTGCGTAGCGCTTCTGTGTTTGCATGTCGAGACTTGTTAGACCTTCTCTCAACAACGCCCCATACATAGAAGTCAAGGGGATTCAAGTCTGGACTGCTAAGGAGCTACATCGTCTTTGTCCAGAACGCCGTCATGTTGCTCCGCAGCTAATCCTAGACAAGGTTGCTGGTGTGGGCGGGAGCGCCGTCTTGTTAAAAGACATATTGTCTTCCATTGGACACTCTATCAATCCGTGGTTCTACCACCCCTTCGCAGAACACATAAATACACTTATTTTGTTACGGTTTCGTGTCTGTCAAAAACGTGTGGGGCATCGCGTCTCCTTCATTTGACACAACATTCAGGACGTGCACACTGACAGGATGTTTGGTT
>QVRM01000067.1:0-24177 GCA_003439945.1 Dermanyssus gallinae
ATCATAAGGCTACGCCTTAACGACGTAAGTGAGCTTCTGATAGCAATATTATACATCTATCTACACAGAACAAAAATAGAGAAGATTGTCAGCGACTGCCACACTAGGCATCGGGCGCAACAGAACCCTCCGAGCAATTGCAGATTTGGCTACTGTTATTGCTACCTATAACCGGGTTACTCACATCTAATAGTCAGTAAATTTTGTTTATTTATTTAAGTGTACGTATGTCAAACCAACCCTTAGTCTCTTAATTTTCAGATTTTAGAAAAGAACGCTTTGATCTATCTGATAAAGGCGAGACTACACACGTACCCCTTTTGGTAGAAGGCTATAGTACATAGACACCGGTGACAGGTGGTGGGCGGCTATTGCCTCTATTCACACAGCAAGGAAAAGTGACCGAGGCCTCGGCAGAGGTAGCGCAGTTAGATGTGTGCTTCGTCAGGAAGCTTTGAAATGGAATCGCATGCACTAGTCGGCACGTGTACACAAGATACATCGTGCATGGCTATCATCACATTGTGATGACCTTGGTATGTTTAACCCAAGAATTTCGCCAAGCTTGCGCTCAATATCACACAGCGAACTACCATACGCGGTATTCGCACTTGTTTGCGCTGAAGTTTTCAGATTGCAAGTAATGACAATTTTACTATAATTATGTACCATCTTGACATGCAAAGTTATTGCGAAGGAAACAATATGTATGTATTACTTTGTTTGATACCAAACAAGTGCCCAATTAAATTACATCTTTAAAGTTGGTGCTATATATATATATATATATATATATATCTATATATATATATATATATGGCAAAGCATAAAGATCACTAAATATGTTTGACAAGTATCAGAATATTGTGGTCAATACCGCCTGCAATGCTGGTAGCGATTGTGATGCAATACTGGTGGATAATTTGTTCACATGATCTTTTTGTTCCTCTAATGTACGCCTGCTGCCACTGCATATTTCATCGTCGTTGTGTCGTGGAATAGTAGCCTACTGCGTGGATGTAGAATAGTAAGGAGCCAACTAGCCTACGCTAGCTAATGCATATTTGGTCAAATCATTTACTCTTGGCGCTAAAGCTTGCTAATGGATTTATCACCTTTGAAGACGACCGCGTGCATCCTCAAGCGTGCAACGATTTCAGCGGCAACCATTAGATGAGCAAAAATTGGCTACATCTACTACATCAACTCAAACATTTATTGTTTAAAGACTGCCAGCGACTTTAAAATGGCAACAAATTAGGAAGTGAAATTTCGTTGATCTACTGCTTTCTGGCAGTCGGAATATCTAATGCTACTCGTGCAAGAGTTTAGTGCACTTGGTCCATCTCTTTTACTCTACTGGCAAAGTAGTCACTTAAGTAAGCCACTTTCTGATGATGCTTTTAGTTGACGTAGTAGATAATTACATATGTTGTTCTGTAAATCTACGTGACGTTCTCATTATCGTGCATACACTTTCAAGTTAAGTGCCCCTCGTAGTACATATATATATATATATATATATATATATACATCTAACATAAAAAGCTCCTTTTTCTTTTAAGTTGATACAATATGTTATTGTTACATTGACCAGTTGTGCCAAGTTTACGCATCGGAAACAATCATCGAATTTCTCTATCAGTTTTCCGTATTTGGCAAGATGGGGCTGTCAGACATGGAAGCAAAACACAAGCGTAAGCAATACAAGCGATTTCTAAAGGGCGGGAAGCATACGTCGGGCTTTTTAAATTAAAACAGCAGTGTAATATTTACCAGTTGAAATGAATCATGACTAGCTATATAATGGCTAAAGCCACGGTTTCATAAGTTTCATGTAACACTGGGTGACGGTTGTATAAAATTATTGATCTTACAATCATAATCAAGTGCGCCGTGCGTTAGCAAAACTAACACTGTTGAGCAACGTTTTAAATTTCGCATTTGACGGAAGATATGTGCATATCTTAAAAATGCATATGGTAAAACCCACATTGTGTATAAAAAAGGATAAATGCAGCCATATGAAGTACATCCGACAAAACATTTTTTCAAATCAGGAAGGAATGACTCCGTAAAACGCACTTTTAATGCGTGCTCAAAGCAGACGAAAGTTTTACATAACATTTGCGACTTTTTATCAGCCCATAACTGTATATACGTATATAATACCGAGCAAGATGGCTTAGTGACAGAAGTCTTTGCCTTGTATCCGGGAGGACTGGGTTCGAGACCCAGACCGGCCACTCCTAAATTGGTTTTCATGGTTCCCAATTTAAACAAGGTGAATGCCGGAGTGGACTGAAAATCGACCATGATCGAAAAAAAAACGGGGAGCACAGATGTCTCAATAAAAAGAGATGGTGCATTACCATCCGACCCCCCCCCCCCCATTAATTAAAAAGTTAGTAAATACTCATTACGTTTGACACTATTTTGTACATACATACTAACGTGAAGTGAAAATACATTCTGTATTTTATTCATTCTGTCATTGTTGCTACAGTATAGCGGTGGTGGAATTTCTCAGGTTAGCGCGTGCTTTGGAGCACCAGTGGGGCCTATGCGGGCAGAGGGGGCGGGTCGCGGTGGTGGTGGTGGCGGCGGCGGCAACCCCCCCCCCCCCCCCCCGTCAGTGCGACAACTGGCCTGTCCGGCGGCAAAATGAATGGAAGGTTCTTAATAATACGAGTCTGAGTAATGATGACAGCCTCTTGCCGCGCTGAAGCCCCCTCCCTCGGTTGATCTCACTCTCCATTTGTCCCGCGTTCTCTCTATTTATTTATCTCTCTCTCTCTCCTCGTTCGCTCGCGTTCTCTCTATCTCTTACTTTCTCTCCTCTCTCTCTCTGTATGTTTCCGCCTCAGTGTACATATCCACAAACGGGCAATTGTTGGGCGTTCGGGGTGGTGGCAGTCGAGGCAGCAAGCGGTGCTCGAGGACGATGACGACGACAACAACGAGGAGAAGAATGCTGGTCAGCGTAGAGCACATATACAAACATATACGGCTTGCAGTAGACTGCCAGCTAGTCGTGCCCCATGCGCCTCCTGCTGTTTCGTGTACTTATTTATGCAGGCGAGAGGACGAGTCGGTAAGGACATCGAGAGAGAGAGAGGCAAACCCACTAGTATTAGAGTTCCCTTTTTTCCCCTTACACACTCCCCTCAAGGAGGCGGCGGGAGGGGGTGGGGGCTGATTATTCCCGCATGACGCCGGCATCTAGCGGCCACCACGAGCAGACGAGTCATCACTACGGAAGGCGGACTGACCGCCAGATGGAGAACCAGTGCGGTCCGACGCGCGGTTGCGTCGCGTGGCAGGACTCGGCGTATGTATGCCCTTTTTCTTCACTTCCCCTCTCCCTATTCCCGCCGACGAAGCCCCCACACACGTCATACGGATGGGCAAAGCGGCACAAACGAACCATCCGATGGGCAGATTACGGGCAGAACTGCAAAGCAACGCCGCCCGGGGGGAAGCCAAATTATGGTCTAAGTGGACCGCCATCCGAATGGCTCGTCGGGTGCTGGTGAAGGGTAACGGCGGTAAGGCAGTGGCGTCGGCCTCAGCAGTGGCAGTAGCAGCAGCCGCAGCCAAGGCGCTGTGCAATGTGAAGATGCAAATTGCCCCCATATGTGCTTGCTTCCAGTCTCCTGCCTCTCTCTCTGTCTCGAAGTCTGTCGCGGCCCGCGTACCTGCGTGGCCGGTACGTAGCCCGTCTGCGCGCCACGGCGCCCGGCCCGGCCCACGGCACCGCATGCGTCTCTTGTGGGAGCGCGGGGGGGGGGGGGGGGGCGCGATGCCGGTACAACTCTGACGAATGACTGAGCACTAACTACGACTTGGTGGTCCTGCTTTTACTGCGGTCCTGCTGTTGCTTCTGCCATCACTGGTAGTAGCGCCTTAGCGCCGGCGTTTGTCCGCCCGCCCGCCAGTGGCGTCTCAAAGGACCAGGCAAGCAAGCAACAAGAGCGCCAAAGGGACCAACCAACCACCGGCCACCAATCTCGGCGGCGCACCAAATGCATGCCTTCGCCTCATCCGCCGTCCGTCATCAACTTTATTTTCATCACCATCACCGTCATTATCATCAGCATCATCATTATTATTATTATTCTTATTACTATTGCCACAATCGTTGTCGCAGTAGTCTTCTCTCAGTCGCCCCTGATGTATTTAGCACACACAGCATAACAGCATAATCATTGTCATCACCATCATCATCATCATCAGCGGCAGCAGCACTAACAACAACAACACATTGTCATGCATTCATCATCATCATCATTATCATGTGTCTGCTGCCATAATGGATTAGATGTAGTTACTGTGCCCGTCGTCAAAGTAACCGTAGTTACTAATGCCACCCTGCCGTGACAGATGCAGCCCCCATTCTAGTCAGTAGTCGTACGTTTTCGAGAATTTTTGCTGGCTAATACCAAGCGAACCTAAACTTAACTCACTTTACTCTAGAACGGTGAACCTTAACTTGTTATAACAGAAGAGAACACATCAACTTTTCAGTGCCTGATTGGTAACAAGTGTTAACCTAGGTTATAAAAGAAAAAATGTCGAGCCCGGTGGCGTGGTAGCATGCGTCTGCGCCTCGCGACCGGAGGAGACACATAGGTGCGCGGGTTCGAACTCCACCGTTGCACATTTGTATTTATGGGGGTCCGTCTATGAAGCAATGCGAAACGCAGTCCCATGGACGTTAAATCTTAGCTGAGAGTCAGCCCCAAAAGTTTTTTTTTTGGTTTTTAAAAATTTTGCAACTTGTCCAGGATTATTTCGGTTGTTGCAAATGTATATATTTTGAACAAATAGCCCGACTGAGAGCTAACGTAGAAAAAATTAAACGAGAAAGCGAAAAAGCAGACATTTAAGCATTAGTCATTTTTATCATACCGCAACCGAATACACATATTTAGAGAGATCGCATAAAAGGGGCGGACATCTTGAGTTATCTAAGGGTTTTCCCAAAATCCGTGCGGCAGCAGAGACCGCTGATTCTAAGCAGTGTGGTTTATCGATGAACAACTATTCTTCATGATTAAAGCAACGTGGCCCAAGCGCCCACAGGGCACGGCAACTTCGAGAATTACCTCAACGCCGGACACGCCGCAATACACAATATTGTTGTGCCCGGTGTGGGCTTCTTTACGTACGGACTTAACCACAGCAAGTGACGGCAGCCTTCAGAAGCTGATACACCTTCTTATGAACTCCCGTGATAACTGCAATCGTATATATCGTACAATCGAAAGCATTATGCACGCCAAAGAAGAGAAGAATCGTTTTTACTTGACAAAGCCCCGTAAGGTACTCCAGGTCGGCTAAGATAATGCCGCTACTATTCACCTTCACAATTGTTTGAAGTATGGCTTGCGCAGTTCCCAGTTGAGTGTGGGGATGAGGACATGACTGGTTTTCAGTGGGTTGGAGCCCCACACTCTCAGCCCATATTTGCAACTGAGCTTCCCTGCCGTGGCGTCGGTGTGTGCGAACCGTATTTTCCAGTTAGTCCCCTCAAAAGAAAAACACTGTGTATCAATCGCTCTCATGAGCTTAATATCAGCACCCGTTTTTCTTTTTCAATGTATACATTTTTTCTCTGCTAAGAGGGCCACTACACCGATTAATGCCTATTTTTAGAGGCTGTCGATTAAAATTTTCCTACTACATTTTTGAGCAGACTTTTTTACTTTGAAATTTAATGGCGTCCTTTTAAGGACCCTGCTACCGAATGACTTCTGAGAATCATTGTCACGTTTTGGTTTTACTAATCCATTGTATATTATAGATGCGTTATATTTTTACTTAGCTGTAGTGCTCCAACAAACCGTAACCTGTGTTACCTAAAGAAGTGACCGACTATATATCTTTATCCTACCATTTGGCAAGTTAGGATTTTCATATTTCATCTTGGTGTGCCAGAAGATGTTAATGTCGTCATTACTGCATTTCGTCAATTAGGCAAAATACAGAGAAATTGAGAAAAAAAAAACATCTAAATGCTCTAGCTCAGCATTTTCTGCTTTTTGCTGCCCTTTTAAGTTTCGGCGCGGTTTCAGAACGCTAAGCACACTAAATGTACGACGGCTGTAAAATGATGTATATCATTGTTAGCCCTCAACAAATGGTTTCGACGCGTAGGCGTGTTTGGTAACCAGCTAGCTCATTTATATACCAGCGGTTCGTGTGCATTTGGGTTCTCCAAGGAGCCGTTGTTAAACTTTGAATGCATGTTAACACAACGAGTTAATGAACAGAGTTTAAAGCGAATCCTCCCATTCAACAAAGAGAGCCAATCGATCTTCGCATTAGCGGTCTTTGTGAGGAACAGGTGCGTTATCTAATTGTGAAAGCTAGTAGGTTCTAACAACAAATTTCGTAAACTAACTGTAAAGGCGCTTTTAATCAGTGAGCAAACACTTTTAACCTAATATATAGCCTGAGGGAACATGAAAGGAGATAATTATATTTGGACCGACTCACGCATGTGCACGGGCGTCAACATTGTTCACCACAGCTGGTGACGCAGCATATTGTATTAGTCGCAGCATATGCTAGCTTATGCACTTATACTTATGTGAGCATAATTTATTTTCCGTATAATACATTCTGTAGATGTTACACATATCACGAAGGATTAGCTAAGTCAATGTGCCTAGCGGGCGTGTATTGTGACTGTCACGCGTCCGTTTCAATGAGGTCAAGCCGAGACCACTTCAGAAGTATGCCCCTAACGGAGGCAGCGTTTCCACGTTATGTGTCAATTTCTAGACGTTGTTTGAAAAAGACCACGACCTGCTATCATCGGATGACAGACTTAACAAAGTGCCGACTTTGCGGGTCAGCTGCCTCGTCCGAGTGCCAGGAGCACCCAGGGTTTCAAACGCGAGAGGGCAGAGTTCGTATGGATACACGATTGTTGAGTAGTTTCTAAACTTGTTAGTCTCCGCAAGGTTGGCAATATCCAGCTCCCGATGCGCCGCGATTGGCCATAGGCCTAGGAGTCGTTAACGGTTGCATCCCAATTCAGCACTTTGCCTTACTCGAAGGTTGTAAGTGTCATCCCATCTGGACGCCTGCCGTCCTCCGCGCAGAGGCCTAGGGGTTTCAAGGATGCACGGAGGACTGGACGACCTAAGGGCTCTGCTGAAGGTCCCATTACTAGCGGCATGTCTCGAGCGTCGTCCTGCGCTATGATACACGATTGGCCGTGATGTCCCAGCTTATCGACGGGATGACCACATTGACTCCGATGAGGGCTAACTAGGGTTGCTCCTAGTCGTAGGCCTACTGCTATGCGAATCGTCTCATCATCAAGAAGGGTACCTTTGGGTGCACTGGGAAGCACGTGTAACCAGGCGGCTGAATCCTTGGCGTTTGGGCGGGCTCCGGCAGTTTCGTTGAAAAGATGTCGTTGTACGTCATTGTGCAAAGGGGCACTCCACTCACGTTGGGATAGTACCATATTAGGCCTACCTCTGCACTGGGCCTCAAGGTTCTCCTGAAGGTAAACTAAGTGCTTTCTAAACTGGCCGACTCCTGCTGTATCTAAAAAGGGGGATTGCCCTATTTCTGCGCTTAGCGTTGATGAAACAATGACAGGCCTGGTCAGGGTCAGTAAATTTGGTTCCCCGTGGCCCCCATTAGAAACGGGTAGTAATGCCTGTTCCCGCGCGTTAGGTGGTAGAGATGTGTTCAACAGGGATTTGAGGGTAGACAGTGTCAACTTGTTGAGCCTTTGCAACGCGTCCGCTCGATTAATTAGGTCAGCCCCTTAAGAATGTGGATGAGTCTTGGGAACAAAAAACAAGACCTGAGGAAGAAAAGTCTCCGATGGGCTCCCAGAAGAGGAAGACGAGCGGCGGCATTTTTGGTTTCAATCTCCAGCATTCCATTGCAGCTAGGGGCCCGTCGAAGCAACTTGGCACACCTAGTAGCTCCATATAGATCTTGACAGTCATGTTGCAGCCGGCAGGAGGTCTCTTTTTAAAATTACAGCGGTGTCTGAGGTCGTACACCGAGCCATCTCATATGACCCGTGAAGCATGTCAGCCTTAGATGTTCTTTCCTGTAGTAGGTTATTGCTCCGTGCGTGCTGATGGTTGGGTGGGTATTGGTCCCTGAGCATTTTGTAAGGCTCTCCGCATGGTTCGTCTTCTATTTAATTTATCATCTGTTGCCAGCATAGCTTTTTGCTTGCAAAAAATGTGCTTCATATAAGTTACTATGGACCCTTCTGACTTGCCGCCTGAAATTCGTTTATGGAATACTAGAGTTATAACATTCGTTTAGGAAAAAGAGTCTGAGTTAAGGCTAGCTTTCTGAAAAGCTACTGCTATAAGATATCATCGTAGCAGTCGATATCGCCTCGTTCAGCTGTTGGTTTCAGTACCGCTCTTTGCTGAAGAACTCCGAAAAAAAGATATGTATGACTGAGATATATGACTGAAGACGTTTGTATTTAAAGACAATCTGGCTGACTGGGAGCTAAATACGGTAGACATTGATTCATAATTAAATAGGGCCAAAGTAATGACATCGGATAGCTAGAAGAGGCTGAATTACAAACATCAGTACCTGTAGGAATAGTACTGAGACACTGACCACTTACACATCACCTAGAAACGCCGCAAATAAATAAAATGTTAGTCTAGCTCCTAGGGACAGGATTGTGGAGAAGCTAGCTAGGGTAGGGATTCCAGAATCGCCATTAGCACTTATAAGTAATAATTTTAAGGAAAATAACTTGATGTATATGATGGAATTACAGCAAAAGAGGAAGTATAACAAGCAGCACACTTTTTAAGACATATGACTATGCGTGTGTAATGTAAGCCGAACTTTGGTTACTGGAACAGAAACTAATAACCCGGTGATAAACGCAATTTGCCTGTAAATTGCACTATGTTATGAAACACTAAACGGTCTCTGTTTGTCTTGGCCGTATCCTACCTACGGCCTTACTGCGACCGTTGCTCGTACAAATATGCTATTGCTACAACATGACGAAGCATTCACACTACAGGTGGTGGTGACTTTTTGCCAGTCAGTGTTGGCCCAGCTGATTAGTCTCCTAAGGGCAACTCGTCTATCTGTCTGTCTGTCTATCGAGCCATCATTTAAAGCCAAGGGCTCACGTTGGCGATTGATCGCACGCTTGTGTCGCCCACCAGCTACCGTATAAGCGGGCTCGTTGGAAAAACGGCTCCAACTAACTGCTCCAACTGGGTAACCGCTAAACTGCGGCAACCCGACGGCAACTGACTGAAGCTGGTGCTATCGGACGTTGTGGGCAGGCAGCGTTGTCCGTAACCTGGCGCGTTCTTCAGACATACAGACGGACAGACTTTACTTATGACAGACATGATATGAAGGAAAAAACACACGAGGCGAGAAAAAAAGCGACGACGAAGGAACACAAAACGAAAAATGACAACAACCTAGAAACCGGCGGATAAGCCGTTGCACTTGAACTTAATGGAAGCCGTTTTAGCTGACTAGCAGCAACAGTAGCAGCAGCATCAGCGGCAGCAGCAGCAGCCAGTTATTGACGCCGTGTTGTCCGGTGCTTGTGTTGTCCGGTGCTTGTTTTGTCCGCGTAGCTGCCGTTGTCATAATAGTTAGCGGGCAGTTTGTTCGTGAAAGCTAACGGCTACGCCAACCGTTCGTTGCTTTACACCGTCGTGCGGAGTGAGAATCAATCAACGGCCGTTATGCTTTCGACGGTCAAAATCCCGCCAAAGTCGGTAGGCTGGCTGGACCGCTTGGCTTTTGGAGTGTGTTACGCCGCTAAACTCCGTTTGCCCAAATACGATCAAAACCGAGGACACGACTAAACAACAAACACCCAGCAGATATCCCTCCTCGCCAACATTTGAGGAGCCATGTCATTTAGGCTTGCGCAAAAAACTCAAACAACTTACCAGAAAATCAGGTTACTATATATATATATATATATATATATATACATATATATATATATATATATATATATATATATATATAGATTATATATATATATACATATATATAATATATATATATATATATATATATATATATATATATATATATATATATATATATATATATATATATAAATATATACATAGATATATATATATATATATATATATATATATAAGTCAACTGACTACCACGTGTTACAGTGATTACTCGTCATTTACATTTATTTAGAAAGTTGAAACCTTAGGTACACCACTATCATCATCGGTAATGGCTCTAAATACAGTAAAGGAACACGATGGCAAATGGAACACTTGGCATGATCCTGAGGATCGGGTCTCGAGCATGAGCAGAGCTTACGAAAATGTAGGCAGAACACAACTTGCTATGCCTCTTTCTCCTCGTCATATCTATGTACACACGGACATACTATGAGCACATTACAGGCCAGCCTTAAGTCACCTCGTAGCAAGCTGTTCAAAGTATCGCATAAGGCACTCCGATATAAAGCCTATGAGAAAACAGGGAGCTATGTGATGCCTAAATAACATGTACGGAAATAACAAAACGCTACACGTATTCATAGAAAACAACAAAACTTAAAAATATCTTTTTAACCTATTTATATGCTGGTTAGCTTAATTTCTCTGGTCAGGAGAATCTATTGATCAGCATGGTACTGTTCACAGATCAATTGAGCCGTAACAAGCATTACTGGTAACATTCTCAGCGTCTGACATCAGCGTAACCCTGTAAGATCTTTAACGAAGAAAATAATGCATAAACGCCAAACAACGTCCGTTATTGTCTCTTAGTGTAGTGAACAGCACCCATGCAGAAGTTTGCTTATGCACGTTTTTCTTTGGTCCATGCATAGGTAATCGGACAACTCCCGATTCTCCGACATCGGCTGTAACAGTATTTCTGTGAGCTGTCTTTGTTGCACTCTACGATATGGTGATAACAGTTCCATTTCGCGTCTTGATCTTGATCACTTTAGACATCGTGGCATTTCCGGTAAAGATTCGCTTAGCGGTCGTTGGTGGCGTCGTTGCCGTGCCCAAGAGTGCCTGCTCGGAAGGCGATGTTGGACTTGGGAGTAACTGAATGTCTTTGTCGCTCTGTCGATTGCGAGATTCGTACCGAGACTTTGTCTCCAACCGGGTGCTAGCCATACGCGAAGGTATATCGTTGAGTTGTAGATCATGACGCTGGTGGTCGGGTTCCGTTTCATCGTGATGCACGTGGTGATGGAATGCGGCGAACGGATCACGGACAGGCTCTGATGCTGGTGGCGGCGGCTGCTGGCGGCAGTGAGGTCGCCGGCGAAGGACGACGCATGCGCGGCGAGCCCGATTGGGGTCGAGATTGAGGCATTTGCGGTGGCGGCGGCGGCGGCTCTGGTAATTGCGGCATGTCCTGTGGCATGCCGCTATCCTGTGGCGGCTCAAAAGAGGGCGGGCCCCTGTCCGAGCGCTGCCCGAACATTGTGCTTCTCGCATGGGCGGATGGTGGGACGCTCTCGATGTTGCCGCTGTCCCAGGTTTGCGTGTAGCGAGATTGCGTATTCGGCCAGGGCGCGGATTGACGGAACGGCACCTGAGGCCAGTCCGGTATGAACGGCCAGGTTGTGTTGCCGTCCGCCATGGTCGAATTGGGCGGCGGCGCGCACCGAATGACCTACAACGGCGCTCGCTACGGCAATGCCGATCATGGCGAACGGAACACCGATCACGCAGAGCGTCGCCATGGCGCCGATCCCGCCGAGACCGGGTGACGACTCGGCCCACACGTGTTGGCCGCGTTTGGCGCCTGCGAAAATGCACAGCATACAGCCGATGCCGATGCTGAACGCGCACGCTGACGTGACGACGAGTATGAGCTCGCCGCCCACCAGAGGCATCGTCGAGCAGGTCGCTCGGAACACTTCGACGGGCGACGTCGAGTTCGTGCCGATCATCGCGTACACCTGGGTGACGCCCATCGTTACGAGCGTGAGAACGGCAAGGATGCTAGCCGTCAGCAAGACGGCCGCAATCGGAAGCAGACACTTCGACGTCACCTTCAGCAGCAGAAATACGAGAGCACTCAACGCCACACACAGGGCTGTCGTAATTAGCCAGCTTGGCGGAGCAGCGGCCCCATCGGCTGCCGCCATTGCTGGCGCTCCGTTCGGAGCCGGGGTTGGCATCGTCATCATCGACATCATCCTCATCATCGGACCTCGTGTGTCCTGGGGGCCCATGTTCGGAGGGCCTCTGGGGCCAAACGGAAACGCGTCCATATCGATTCGGTGCTAGCACGTTTCGCCGTTCATCGTACACGTATTTGCCACAATTGCTGCTTCACGATTACCTTCACTCTGTCAGACTGCTCACCATTGGGCCGCTTGGGCTCTCCTTTGTGTGGTGAATGAACTTCTATGCTTTAACTCATACGTACTACACGGCTTGGTACGTCGTAATCCTGTAATCTTATTCGGTCAAGACCGTCGTGGCGACAGATTGTTCGTGTTCGGCGTACACTGGCCGTCCGATCTTCTGTACATTCCTCAGCACGCCTCTCCAGAAAGACCTCGCCTAATCACGCAAGACGAATACTCCAGGCGGCTATCGCTAGTTTACACCCCGACGCACGCAGTTAGTAATCCCTCCGCATATCCGCTACGTCCGATTTTACCTACCTAACTGACTAGCTCACGCGCCCCGCTGGTCAGCTGGCCCGCATGCAGTTAACCAAATGGCAATGGAAGTGTGAGTCTGTCGCCGCCATTGCATACCCTTTCGTCTCCGGGTGAAACCGACAATCTGCTGTTACCGTCACGCTCGACACTTAGCGAGGGTTTTGTGACTTATCCTCCTTACCTCCTCTCGCCGTCAGCACATGTTATTTCTCCTTGCATTGGGCAGACATTGCATACACAACTGCTACTGCTACTATACGTATTACGGTACAAAAATGCAAGTAAACATAGTAAGGTATATATATATATATATATGTGCGTGTGCGCATAAACACACTGCGTACAGGTTATATATACGTATATATATATATATATATATATATATATATATATATATATATATATATAGGTAAATATGTTAGGCGAATAATACATAAACTGGGAGCTACGCTATAAGCTGAACACTGCATGTGTAGAAAACGTCTAAAGGCACGAGTATATGAAAAACGTGAATATGTAGTTTATGGTTTCACATATTGCATATATTAACAACCACTGACTCAGGCAACTTAATGAACGCTAACGTTAGTACAACGATTGTACAGACAATCAATAGTATTCCCTGAGGATTCGCTGACATAATAGCGTCAGATAAAAGGAGTGTGCTTACAATCGTCTAGGAGTGTGATACATAATAGGACAAGCCAGCATTCAACGATCAACTAGACTGCGATGAGTTAGATTGGCGCTAAAGATGACGCTGAAAAACAATGGGAACGATAACAACAAGAGTACCAGCTATAGTAGCATACATAGCTATTACACGACTTAAGTTAGTAACTAAACTAGACTACGCGAACGACATCATCAGGTAACCAACACACAACACCTAACAGCATGCCCTGAACATATTTGAGCAAAATTATTATTGACTATTCATTTAATGCACGCTCCATCACCGTCATAGCTATTTCTTCGTACCGTACCGCTAGACTGTACTTGTGTCTCAAAAAAGACGGGTGTTTTTTGCCCATCGACGTCGACTCAGAAAGTCAAGTGAGAAGAAGTGAGAAGCAAGCGCGATAAAATCCTGTTTGCCACACTAGAAAAGCTCTGCGTCGTCCTGGAATCAGAGCACAAATAACTTTTGCTAAAATATTGACAGAGCGCTGCGTAAGAAGACTAAGGAACCTCTCTGGCGGACTGACAGACAGACTACTACTTTCTGCTGCCGACTTTGGCTGGCGACGTCAGCGCGGACGGCGGCAGCGGTCGTTGCAGCAGTAGGAGCAGCAGCGTCGTGTGGCTGTGCTTGGGGTTTGTTGGTGGCCCTCCCGAATCACCGAATTTCTTCCCATTTTCCCGACTAGCTCTCTAGACGAAGCAGGCTAGCCAGCCAGCCAGCCAGCTATCGGCGGTAGTAGAGCTTGGCGAACTCGACCGAGGTGGAACAAAGAACAAGAAACAAGCAGGAGGAGCACGAAGCAGAGGGAGGGAGGGAGGAAGGGAGGAATAGAGGGTAGGCCGGGTCAAACCAGCCCGAGCCGCAATCGAAAGTGGGAGGAAGACAAAATATCTATTTGCTGTTGGCGGTTTGCCACAGCGTTGTGCGATCAATCATTCGCAGATCGAGAATGATGCCTCCAAAATCGTATCCCCCCCCTCCCGCGCCCGCGCGCAGTTCCGTCTTCATGGGCCCTGACCAGAGAGCTACGCTGCGCGCCGCGGCGCTGAGTTCAGGCCTCCTGGCACACTCATGCAAGCACACCGCCGCCCGCCTGCCTGGCTGGCTGCGCGACCCTGCTTGGCCTGGCCTGGCCTTTCCAAGACGAGACGACGTTGGCCCGTTTACCCGTCCGCGAGAGCAGTCCTGAAGCAGTCCAAATATGAAGCTCTCGGCGCTCCTCGAGCCCCTTCGTCCCCCTCCTTTCCATTCCCGCTCGAAGGAGATGACTCCTCTACGTTCATTGTGTATATGTGTATGTGCATTTGTGTACGTGCGTGTGAGCGAGTGTGTGAGCACGAAGGAGAAAGGCAGGGAGAAAAGGAGAGAGAGAGAAATAGCGTGTGTGAAGTCTGTAGTCGCCCACGGGTGCAGGGGCGTCTGGGCGTCAGTCGTCGTGCTCGCCAGAACCGACGCCTCAGCGAGCGAAGTCAAGCCCAGCACCTACACTCGTGCACATTTCTACCAACCAAGAGCAGACGACCCGCAACTAAACAAGGGCCGAAACAAGTCGTAGTTGTTGGAATATACGTACCGACCGTTTCGAGCTGGAGGCGCATTTTCTTCCCCATGATGGCCTTTATGGATGAATGGAGGAGAATTCGTGATAGAATCGATTTGGAAGACGATTACTCATGCAGCTCGCTGCCAGCACGGGCGCGTCTGCAGTCTCGATCGAAGTCGCCCCTTCCCGAGGGCAAACCACAGACCTTGTCTATATAGTTCTGCTTCGGCAAGGAAGTATTTGCGGCATTCCTAAGCAGGACAGACTGTAGCCGCTTCATAGCGCGCACGACAATGATGGTGGTGGTGGTTGTGATGGCGACGACGACGACGGCCGCGGCGGCAGTAGCACGGAGAATGCCGATAATGATTTGGAGTGGTGATATTTCAAGGCGAGGTGAGGCTTATATTGATGGAACAAAGGTATTAAGGGGCAGGCATAAAAGACGGGAGCGGGCAGGGATGTAGGTCAATAAGGTCGTTCTGCACGAGCGCGAAACGAGCAGTGTGATGGCTGATCGGGAGCTGCCGGTCAATCATTGGCGCCAAATGTAGGCCCATGAAAGCGGGGAGCTCCCGTCTGGCCAAAAGATTGGCAGGTAGGCATGGACGAATGCCTGGTCGTAGCAGTCGCCCAATCTATCCATCATCCAACGCGTACATAGAGTTCCATACGTTGCTTCCTCCGGCAACTATGATGGAAGACAGTAAAATATGCGGCTCGGCCAATTTACGCTAGCATCTTAGTATTTAAAGGATGCGGGCTGCGGTTGTTTGCCTCCATTAGCTGTTTAGAGTGTATATATATACATATATATTAAATGTGTAGGAGTTGGGTAAGGTGCACACGTCTATGGCGTTCAATAGTGACAGTTCATACATTCAATAGTGGCTACAAGGGGTTTAAAAGACGCGGATGCTTCCATTTGCTGTTTAGAGTGTATTATAATATATATATATATATATATATATATATATATATATTGAATGTGTAGGAGTTTGGTATGGTGCAAAAGTCTATGGAGGTTAATACTGGAAGTGCATACATTAAATAGTGGTAACAGAGGATATTTCGAAGATAATAATTTTGCCAGAACTGACATTTGCAAACGCTAGTTCTAGTACTGTTTTTCGAAGGAGGGCAGAATGTCAAAAGTTATCGAAATGAGAGTACAAAGTAAGTTGCTGTATTATAGTTAAATTAACGCATTAAATAACGAAATTTGGGTTAAAAGATACATTGGGTAGAAAAGCAATGGGAGTAAAAACAAAATAGAACATAGGCGTAGAATTTGCGGTAAAACGGGTAAAACTCAATAAATCTAGAGAAAAAAAATTACCAGTAGGCAAAATAAAAGAAGGAGCAAGGCAACATACACACAAAATGGGTGGGCAGCACTTATGAAGAGAGCTATTATAGTTTAAATAAAGTATACGAGAATAAAAATCAGGAGAGGAGTGGAGTAAAATGATTATACGATAATACAAGAGGCAGTGGGCAGGTTAGAGGATGCGAGAGCACGGTATGTAGCCACGAGGCAAGATGCAGCCCTGCTATGAGGAATTAGACAAAAACGGTTTGTCGGATGTCCGGGAAGAGAGAGGAAACGGTAGATCGTCTGGTTAGGAAGTGCAAACGACTTGATTGGACTAGAAATTTAGCAATATGGAAGGCACTGGGATTAGGCAAGGATGCAGGGTAGGAATAGACCAAAATAACGGAGCAGAGGCTATTCCGATAGAGCCTCTGGTAAAAGAAATGCAGCTAAACTCATGAGCGAGAAAACCGGGAGAATGCAAATAGGTAATTATTGGCTGCAGCATTATGGGCCCCTGATATAAAAATGTGATATGTGTGCACACACTTATCAAACAAATGAAAATCCATTATATATATACTCGTATATACCTGATCAGAACGTAGTTTTTTTGTTTGTTTTTTTCGCCGCCGGCTCTGTGTCCGCTTATTTGTCATTGATCCCATCGTGTTGCCATGCCCAGCTACTAACTTCCAACAGATCTATCAGCTATTCCCGAGTCGTTATTACCGGGTGGTGATTTTTTGTTCGAGGTTATGTTATCGTCAAACCGTAACGCTGATTCGCGTTCTCTATCATCTTGTTTCTATTTTTCGTTTGCTCCCTTTCGATCTCGCCGCTCACCCGAGAATGCACCACCGTGAATACTGAGCCAACAGGAGATCCAGCCACGAGATGCAGCCATACTAGGGCGATTGCGTTCATCTCGGGGAAGCAAACCCATTTCGTGCTTTACAACACTAGGCTTTGGAACTAAAATTGAAGTCGATGTCAACCGATGTTCTCACTGCCATTGAATCACGTTCAACATTCCGCTAGCGGAAGAAATAATAACGCACAAAAAGCTGCAAGAGGGATAAGAATGACAACAACAGCACGAACAACTGATGAAAAGAGTGTACAGACGACCGTCCTATGCTGTTTTTGCTGTCATCAGAAAGGCACTTGCTTCGGCAGACCAGATATAAGCGTAGTAAGTGAAACGAAATTGAGTTCGGCCAACTTGAATACATGTGCAGCCTAGAGTTTACACCCGTATTGACTATAATTGCACCGTTAGTAATACCAGTCATTATAATAGCCGGACATTAAATGCTATGAGTAGCTAGGTCGCGAGTAGAAGAAACATATAGGAGCTTTCCCTAAAACAATAAGAACCACACAAAGGATTTCAAGGAAAGGCTAATAAAAACAGCGGTAGTTCTAATTCCTATAGTAAACAGACGACAACGACGTCGCAATAATAATAATAACATGCTCGTATATTTGCTTCACAAGTCTAGCTAGACGCGTGATACCTAGCCGGCAGCAGCGGCATTTGTCCCCCACCGGATGAAGTCCACGAGTGGAATATATCAGATGGTGGGAACCGTGCACAATGTGCCTTGTGTGTACGTGATGACTTGTGTATGCTATGTCGTGCCATAGGTTTCTGAAGAGGTACACATTTCCATGAGCAACTTCTTCGGTCTCGCCTTCTTACCCTGCCATTCTCTTCGAAGAAGAAACAAGAATTACACTATGGCCAAGTACTAACCGGCTACTTCCGCCAGATTTTTACCGTTTTTACTGCTGGCGTGCAGCCTACCAGCGGATTTAAGAATCGGCTCCATGAATGAACCGGTACAAAAACGCAGGCAAGCAAAGAAACTCGCTTCATGTATAAATAAAGCATATTTCGAGTTGTACAAAGTTTTCCAGTGACAGATATTCCTGACCCTACCAAGGCTTTAAGTTACTATTGGTACAACGTCTAAGCTTAAATAGTCGCTATTGCAACGCCGAGGGACGGCCTTCGAACACACCTTACATCCGCGTACACGGACATAACTGGTGCCATTTACCTGTTCGTAATATGCTGTGGAATAGTCTTTGCCAAATAGTGAACTCTGAGGTCCAACTATGGAAAGGAGTTGACCAACTTCAGCAGTTGGGCACTGTATATGATTTGATCTACCGCACCCAAATTCCCATCTTAGCGAAACTTCATCGCATTCATCTTCCGTGAACTTACTCGAAGTCCCTTAACGTTTATGTAGACTTTAGTGTCGCCGACAATACGCCGGATGGCCCGATGTCGCGGTCTGCAACCACAGCGCCATCTGCATATATTATGACAGCTGCGTTTCTAAATTCTTGACGGGCTAGGTCAGCCATAAGCAGGACAATCGCAAAACAGCTGAGCCATATCATATCCCTTAACTTCAGCGGATATTGCACATTATCCACCTTGACAAATGCATGAGGATTGATCGCGTTATTTTGAACAACGCTGGTCTTTTTTTTAATATGTTTAGTATTATTAAGCATAATTGGAATGTAATTGCGTCGTTAAAAATCGCAACGAGCCACTTAAAGGAAAATCCATGAACAATATCCTGCGATACTACCGCTTGATCTATGACCACAACTTGAACATTCTATAGTAACTAAACAACATTTAGGTTGTGCAGGATGAGGATTTACGGAAGAGTGTAAGTACGTATTGGAAACCATACCTTAACATCAAGCACATATTAATAACTACCGTATCCTACCGTACCAGTGTATGTTATGACACTGAATTATTTGCAGGCTTCTTCTAGTGGCTAAAGACTAAAGTCATAACACTTTATTCGAAGTGCCGACGTCATCACATATATTGTGCTTTGCTCTCGTTATATACCACCATCGTAGCTATACAAATATAATCATTTGTTTTTCTTTTATGTTTTAATTTCTCGTGATTGCACAAATTCGTAAGTCAGTATATAATAATGATATATCCGAAAATTAAAATTGTGCTGTCTTGTGAGTGCGGGCTCCGAGTGCTAAAAAGGGGTTATCTGACTAATTTATAGATCAGTTGTTGGCAGTTAACATTCGTGGCATGGCGTGTAACACATTGATTACGCCTGGTGTAATTTAAAGCTGTACGCGGATACTCTACAACAATGTTTGTGTATGTATACATACGGTTAGAAGAACATTTCAGTGTAGTTTCGTCGTTGTAGCTCTCAGGCAAGGTATACGATTTGAATTTTCGTAAGGACATAATTCAACTGCGGTCGTAGTTGCGACTACAAGAAGCAGTTCTAGCTGCACACTACTTCACTTCGTAGCACTCCGAGCCCGGCTACACGGATCACTTACTGTTCGATCTTGGACACATCGCCTCTCAGCAATATGCAGTCAAATGACCAGTATTAGTGATCAGTACTATTAATATTCCACGAACAGTCCAATGATTTAGCTAAGCGAGCAATAACATAAAAGACGCAAGTTACTTGCCACGTGTCGCGCAATAGCAACCGACCGTCGGTGGTACGAAGCCCGGCCGATTCCAATGAGTTGGCAAGTCCACCACTGATACTAAACGCGAAGCGCGGCACAAACTCAGATATTTTGATAAAATAACCGATCATCAGCATGGCTGACTGCATAAGTTAGTCAGACACAAAGCACTGGAAATATAGCACTAGCAACCACATGTAGAGTAATCGCCGCTGAGGAGGAGTGCGGCCGATAGAGAATGACGGCGGCCACGGACTGCGGAGAGCACCATCAAGTTTATGTCTCTTATAGTTCATCAACATCATATATTATTGATAAGGTAGGTCAACAAGCATTTTATTAGAAAAGCTAATACCAGGAGTTGAAATATCGAAGATCGACAGTGGGACAACCGGGTACAGTTAGTAGAAAGCGTGTCTAAGGTTCTTCGTGATTTGAGCAAGCGAAGCTCTAACTAGCAGGTAATATACATTATTAGGTTGGAAAATAGGGCGTCCGTAGCGTTTTTTGTTTCTTTTATTTTAAAGTGATTTGTTTTCCTAATACATTTTTTTCTATTATTTTTGAGGCTCAGAAATGGAATAACCACAAGGCAAAAATGGGCATTGTTAACAGCTGCTTATTTTCGCTTTTCATCAAGGTCAAAAAGCTGCCTAAGCCGCTTGGGACATTTGCGATGTGTACGGAGAAAGTGTCTTAGCCGAGTTTTGAGCACAGAACTAGTTTGTGAAGTTCAAAACAGGCGGCTTTGACCTGGTCGATGTGCCTCGCAGTGGAAGACCTTCTGAATTCGACAAAGAATGTCTGAAAGCGCTTTTGAAGGAGGACAGTCGCCAAAAAACTCTTGAACTGGCCGAAAAGATGGACTGCAGTGGGATGAAAATCTCCAACCACCTTTAATCAATTAGTTTGACAAAAAAGTCGTAGCTTGGGCATTTCATAAGCTCAACGGAAAAAAAACGCCTTTAAATTGCGGCTCAACATCTCTCCCGCCATCGAACAACACGCGGGCACAAATAACGTTTTCTGTACCGAATCGTCACGGAGATGAAAAATGATGCCTATACGTCAATACGCGAAGCAAAGAAAATAGTTGGTGGCTCCAGGAGATACGCCAAAGCCGAGAATCAACTACGACTAAAAAGTCAAGCCATACTGCTTCACGACAACGCCAGGCCCATGTTGCACATGTCTTCAAAACCGCATCCTAAGAGCTCCAATGGGAAGTTCTTCAACACCGTTATATGTCGAACTACACGAATGAAGTTACCTTCGACGATAAAGTAGACCTCCAAAATAATGTAATATATATATGCTAATAAGGAACCATCTTTCCTTTTTCTGCCACATGATATCATAATGTCGCAAACTGTGTTGCAGCAGGGTGCCCCATCTGTCCCTTTGTTCTGCCTGGCTATCAACGAGTTAGTCGCCTCTTTCGAGTGCCCTCTAAACGTGTGATTCTTGAACGACGGTGTTCTGGATGGGGCGCCTAAAGTGTGAGGTCCATGACGTAAGAAGTGCTACGTACTCTGAAGTGCTGGAGGCTCTCGCAAGGTGCAAGACTGTCGGCGCGGATCTAGAGTCGCTAGGCGTTCCACTAATCTCGCAGGGAGATCCGGCAGCCCTCGAGAGGTGGCTGGAAAAGCTAGAACATGCGATGTCACGCACTTAATTGGTAGGATCTCGCCGAGGCCTTTTTTGTCGGAGATTGTGCGCTCGCTTTGAGACTCCTTGAGCGACTTAACGACAGCGTGTTAACTACAGTAGAGACGCTGTTGAACTTCAGCCTATTGGCAGAAGCACGCCAACAAGCTCTACTCCCCGTTCTTTGGGAAAGCCTAGGGTTGCCTATTGGAAATAGCCCTGGTAGCTCCCTTCACAGGTTTATGCAACAAGCTTAATCACTTCTGGATCAGTCGCTCTTACGGACCTAGAAGCTTGATTAGAAAAAAAGCCGCCGCAGAGCAGTTGTTCTGTGCGGCCACGAGCCCGCCGAAGCTCTCTCTAGCGTCCGCGGGGGACGCGACAGTTACTGACTCATAAGCCTCTTCAATAGTCAGTGCTGACGCGGCCCGGGCCGGGTACGTTCTCGCCAAGGCAGGTAAGGTGAGAAAATCGGGACACCAAACTGTCATGTTCCCATCATTGGTGATGAATTACAATGAATAAATGTACTACTATGATCAGACCAAAAACATATAATTAAAAAAAAAAAAAATATATATATATTTATACTGGCTCAACAACTTCTGATACCAGACCGGGCAATTTCTGGCGGAACTAACAAATTGGTTATCAACGTTACGATTTTATTACACAAATTTTTAATTTATGTGTATGTCGTGACAATGCCCTTAGGTGTATGTAGAAAAGACTGCGTGTCTCCTGGGGTAGTCTAAAGCAACTTACGTGGAGTGAGCCGTTTTCATGGGCATTCAGAACAATAACATACGGGTGGTCTATATCTGGATCATCGATATACGATTGTTGCTGCTATTGTGAGGGCTCGCATTGTTTTCTTTGTCGCTGTTATTTTCTATAAAAGAAGGCAGTGCTTGTCTTTGCTTTTATGGTTTGACAGTGCTTAATGTTGTGATTGTCTGACTGAAAAATATATTCACTTATTATTTATTTATTACTTTGACAAATAGAAAGAAAAGTACGTCTGAGGTCATCTACGTTCGAATATAGCGAAATAACCGAAAACTGGGATACGCCTTAGCATTACTGGTGAATAGCATCGTGCTATATGCCGCACTCTCACGGGGGCGCACAACTACCAGAGTTAAAACACGTCGCCTTCTTAACTAAATACATATGGCGCTCAACATCGCACGCGCAAGTCACAGGACTTCCACAGCAGCCATACAAGTCTCTTTTAGACAGATTCCCTAGGACCTAAAAATGAAAGAACTGACTTCAAGAAATCCCTCAATTAAGGTCTGCACGAAAGGAATACTAATCAACAGAACAGATATCCTAAACAAATGGCACCAACAATAGGAAGCAATCCAGCCGGACCATCCTGTATACTGGAAAAATCAAAACTGATCTCAAAAAATAGTACAGTTTTAAACGCGGCTCGCTTACGTATCCACTCAAGCAACTGTTAAAGGGCCCCGGGGCGGTTTTCACCAATGCTTACTCCGCACTGATAAAGCGAACTCCCCCTCATGCCATATGTGCAACTCAGGAGAGGCCGAAGATATAATGTAAGGCACTCCTACGAAAGCTGCGCTTTGTTTAATACTGAGCGAGAGCTACTGTCTCAGAACCTAAGACTGGGAAGTTCCATAACATACCAAGCTCTTGTAGAGGCGGACCTCCTTACAGACTATTATTACAGAAGATTCGCAGGACTTGTCTCCGCGACGAAAAATAATCGCTGCACCAAGACGAGCAGCCTTAATGGCAACGTAAAATGGTGTAAAAATAAAATAGAAGGAAGCAGAATATAAATTGGGCTACCTATTATTCAACTGCCTAACGTTAATGAGGGACTTGATAGGTTGCAACCTATAAGACGCAAGAATAAGTCCAGCCCTGGAAAAACATTTCTTCTTTCCTCTCTATAGGATCTTTTTGCGCCAAAGAGTTCCGCAGTTTATCATTAACTACGGATTACATAACTGTGCAATTGTGTGCAATTGTTGCGTTATGAGCATGAATATTGGTGTTTAGGACGCGTTCCAGGTTGTCGTACTGATGGCCCATAGTATTATTCTTTGAAGATCTGGGCGTAAAGCTTAAGGGGGCAGATGCCTTTAGTGAGTATGGGTCCCAGCAGGTCGAACGAAGTAACCACAACAACATACAAACGAGAACTCAAAAAAATTATATATATATATATATATAATTTATATATATATATATACACAGTCCGCCAAATAAAATACAGCCACCTACTTTTTCCAAATTACACACTTTTATTATAACCAGTGGTGTGAAGGCTACAGTGATACATGCTCATAGAGTAACAGCGGAGTACTTTCATCAACATTTGGGGTCTCGGAATTTTTTGAAACACGATATCTTCACATTTGGCACAGCTACAACGCGAATAAATTATAGAGCCACTAGCAAAATGCATGTCTCAACGAGTAAATTGAGCGGAATAACGGCGATTGGGCTCATTTGACGGCTCGACAGAAACAAAGGCACACCCATCGAGTGCACCCAGCAACGATACTTAATACCTAATGAACTTTCCGTTAAGTCGAATAACCTGAAAATGGGGTTTGTTATAGTGTTGAACAAGTTTCGAATGACGTCCTGCAAGAGCTCACCCCAAGCCTTCACAACTGCTTCCTTTAGTTCTACCTGGTTCGAATATTGTTTCTCGTCGATGTAAACCTTTTGGGCAAGCTAGCCCCACACATGCTCGATGATATTAATATCAGGTGCGACTGCAGGCCAGCGTAGGTTTTTTTTAATTTTGCAATTAGAGAGGCCGACGTCCTTAATAATGA
>QVRM01000068.1:0-45063 GCA_003439945.1 Dermanyssus gallinae
TGGTGGAAGAATGTAGTAACTATGTCACTCGGGTTACGACATCGTCTCGGCTTGACGCATACCTAACTGGACGACCGTTTCAAGCTTGGCAGGTTTAGGTTGATGTTTGTCCAACGATACATCTACGTAGATTTTCTCGCTTTCTATGAATAGCTTTATAAGCGGATTTGCATGTATATAGTTGTATATTTACTTGTTTGGCGCATGCAATACTGTAAACGCATGAACATTATGCCGGGTGTAGTGGCTGTTTTGCTATCGGCTAATTTTGCATCACGCACACACACACACACACACACATACTCAGAGACGCATAGGCAAACATTATGAGCACACAAACAGACAGACCGACAGACATACAGACTTACGGCCGGTCAGGGCTGCGAGCATTTTTGGTTGGTTTTCGCCTGCTCAGGGCGGGCTGGTGTGGGAGGAACGGAGGAAGGTGGGGGTTGTACGGCTGCTGCCTAGATTCGGCTGCTGTCTATGTACATACATAGAGCACACCCACGAATGTCTCCCGCTCACTGACGACTCGCACGTCGCTTCGCTGCCCCGTTGACAGTTGTGGTCGGCAGGAATGTGTGGTACCCGCCGTATGTCGAATAGCACACTGACGCGTTCGGTTGCAGTTGAATGAGAGAATATGAGTGAAAGAGAGAAAGGGAAGAGAGAGATAGGTAGAGAGATATTAATATATATATATATATATATATATATATATATATATATATATATATATATATATATATATATATATATATATATATATATATGGAGAGAGAGAGAGTAAGCGAGAGAACCCCCGCTCTCAGACAGCTCTCGGCAACAAGCTCGAAGCAACACTCCTTACTCGTGCAGGAACTACCACCTCTCGTCCGAGCAGAGTACGGTAGCAGCAGCAAGCAGTTGTACACGGAATACAGGGGAACAGCGAAAATACTGGCCGCCCAGCGAAAGCGGCATTGCAAATTGACCCGCGCATCGACGCAGTGACCAAATCATGGCAACCAGCTGTTTTTTTGGATCGTCACACACCCCACTCCCCCCCCCCCCCCCCGCCCCTCCTCCTTCTCCGCCTCCGAAGTGATGTTAGGCCTGTTAGAAGCAACACGACAACGATGGCAGTGTCGTCCACGAACACAACAACCTCAACAACAACAACCACAACAATAACAACAACAACCGCGGCGTCCATTATTGTCAACGCCGTGGTCGTCGTCGTCGTCGCTTCTCTGTTTGCTCATTGGTGGCGAATGGTTGGCGGACCTTCGGTACGCCAAACATGCTAAAACCGCACACATCGTCGGTCGCTTGGGGGAACCTCTCCGCCGAGAGGGGGGAAACGCGCTGCAAAGCCATTGCTTAGTCGATTTCATTTGTTCATCTCTCAATCCTGTTTTTTTGGCGACGCGCGCTTTGCATTTGTGCATTCTAAATGCAAATGTTGTGAACTTTGTATATATATATATGTACATGATTTCAGGTTAATTAATTTGTTATTGTCATATTTTTACTATGACGATGAATATGTTTTACGGGTCTGTGAGCCACACTAGTTGCTAATAGCTGCCAGCGCCCATGCCTTTAGGATTAACTCTTAACCCATAAAGTGTGCAATAACTGCTTATCAGAAGGAAACTGGAAGCCTAATAAGGCTAACGAAGCTCTAACCATTGTGTGCTTGTATTTCCTAATGTGTGTTGCATCATTGCCCAACAAGATGGTTTTCGGTTTAAGTCCTGCTTTGGCTAAATGATTGGAGGTTCTCGAAAAGTTTTTTAACTCGAGTCGGCAGCCCAGCAGCCGCGGTTCTCCAGTATCGGCTGCTGCTACACCGCACACAATCAAGTAATAAGATAGATGGAAACAAAGCAAGAGAAAAAGCAACGAAGAAAACGAAAAAAATGCCCTTCTATGGCGATGCTTCTAAATCGCTTAGAGGTCGTATGCGGACATACCTTCCCGAACCTATCTAGACAATGAATTCCTACCGACCGCATTTTGCGTGCCCATTCTCCCTTCCTACATTCGCATCATGATTAATTGGCAGCACTAATCTGAAATTCACTAAATCAAATTACCTGTACGTTGTTCTGTAAAATCAGCCCAAAACGATTTGCCACGATTTGTAATTTGTTCTTCTGCAAGAACACCGGTGATGTGAACGCTTTGGATTTGTAAATATTATTGTTAGCACCTTAGATAGTAATAATTCTGCTATGCTAAGTACGGTTCCGGCACGGTAGTAGAAGGTTACATAATAAAAGATTAAAACGACAATGAAAAGAGACATCTACTATACGGGCGTGTCTTAAATATGCAGCAATATTCACTCCAGTCATGGGAGTGTTCCTTCGAAATAGCAGAACGGGTCTTACATAGAAAGTGGGTGCGGTGATAATATGCAAAAAGCTCCCGTCTATATGCTAGCCGCTCGCATGCGCTACACATGACGCTTGTACATATATGCAGCTATATATCAGGCACTCACGGAACTGGTCACGCAAGGCGAGCATTTCTACGGTTTTGTAATGCCCCCCCCCACATTTACCCAAGGGGTGTATGTTAGAATTTGGCAACAGTTAGCGTTCTTAAAAGACGCTGCCAGTTCTCCTTCACGGTATTAAGGGAGTGCCAAGGCAACAACGAGCCTGACACGATAAGTGGCGAGAAATTTGGGTTTGGTGAGTTTATAAACGAGAGGCCCACACTAGCCACCGCCGCCAGCCGGTGATGCCGGTGCATCATGCATTCCCTAAACCTTTCATATAAAAAAAATGGGCTACCCCTTTAAACTCTAAGATTTTCTCCTCCTTATAAGGGGTGTCCAGTCAAGGTTCAAATAGGCGTTATGGACAGCTGCTATACATGGTGACAGGCGCGGCCGATCTGTTCCTATCAAATGTAAGTCTATTTTATTAAACCGACCGCGGTCGGACTTTCCTCCAGTATATTGGGTCTACAAAAAAGTGTTTTCGGTTTTTTCAATGATTCTTTTCTGTAGCCCTATATAATGTTCCTCCGTACAACCCCCAATATTACATTTTAGATCATTACTTCAGAGGGCAAGAAAACATTTTTTTCCTAATTCCACGCTGTCTGGTATAAGCCATTTGTTTTACGTAGATTCTTTCTAGATTCGTTCAGGTACACTGCATTTATATGTAGGCCTATTTTGACAACTATTTTTTGCGACAACGTGGATTTATCAATTATAGAACTTAACTGCGCCACTGAAGTGCGTTACCTATTAATTACTGACATGCTAGAACACAACAGATATCAGTAGATTCCCAAACTCTGCTATCGAACTTGCGGTCGCGCCCACCAGATGCAGGTAAGCATTGCACTCACTAGCTACCCTTGCTACGTCTGCATCAAGTGTTATCTCTTCCTCACGGACTTCCTCCTCCGGGATACGTGCAACTCCGCGGGATTACATTGTGATAGCGTGAAATGACTAAGCACCAAATCCAAGCGTGCCACTAAAGTGTATTGTCTTTTTTTCAAATTTGCCGCATGTATACTTCCCAAATATTCGAAAACAATAAATAGATACCCACACCCGGGATTGGACCTGCGGTCGGGCACGCCCGAAGTCAGGAAAGGACTAATAGTAGTCCGCCACATTGATTTGCTTATCTTTAGTTGAACCAAACCATAAAGCTTTGACTATAAATTAGAACCAACGATCAAAGTGCTGGCAATTCAAATGTGATGGTGTTTCAACACCTTGCAGCTGATGAGTTCAATTCCACGTCTATCGACTTATGCGCACGCATGTGCCATCTATCGTTTTCCGTTGCCCTTCCACTCCATCCTGGTAAAATCTTTTTCGAGCAGATTTAAGTCGTGTCCTTGTTATAAAGGCAGTTGTCGCTGCTCCAGCAATACCAGTCCAAGCCATGAGGCATCATCGACTGTTCTTTAACTTAAAGCCCAACCGGCTGAATAAGTGTCCTGAGTAGAGATGCCCGTTGTTCCTTAGGCTGATATACGAATACTCATAAAAACGTTTCTTTTTCCACTCAAGAACTTCTAATTAGAGCGGCCGCAAGATATTTGCATGACGTCAAATAATTAGTTGAACTGTAGCAGGCAGTTTTGCAGAGCGTTATTGCTGTTAGTTGACGTGCTGCGGTCCGCATTTTTCACTACAAAAAAGGTGCTGGCAAGGCATCATTGGTAAATATGCTGCTTGACCACATTGTCATCAGCAAAGATCTAAGGGCACGCATGCAAAGTTTCGCAACTCACGAATGTTCGGCTTCCGGGTCAGCCGGAAGTCTGCCCGTGGTCCAGCTCACTAGACTTTTGCTCCATTCAGAGCCTATACTTTAGGACGTCCTGTGCGGCCGGGGACCAACTGTTGGCAGTTCAACGTCGGTACAGAGGTAGAGAATGTCTGTAAAACTTCACGTATTTTTGTCCTGCTCTTCCAGAGGTACACACAGGCAATCAGCCATACTGCAACGTACACGTCTAACGAATAATTGGGAAAAATAAGTGCTTGCTTTATAATCATAATGCTTATGATTAATATGATTATTATAGTACATTACTAATATGACTAATAAAGTGTATGATCAATACAGTTAAAAAAGTGGACGTTAAATGTTGGCTGACAGTCAGCCCGAAACCGTAGCAGCACGGGCAGTATCCCACAGCAGCGCGCCCAACAGGCGCACAATCACCGCCATTACTGCACGTTGTGTAGAAAACCAGATCGTGTACGCTGGGCGATCACCCGCCTTAAGGCTCCACCTAGTTCATAAATGTCAGGTCATGAGAACTCGAGGCTTCTCAGCAGCACCTTGAACATGTTGAACCTTGAGTCAAAACGTGATTCGAGGGAAGACTCGCACGAAGGTATTCAAGGCACGCACAGTGTGCAATCGATTCATCGGTGAATTAGCGCTAGCAACGCATACCTATAACAAGCACGGAAAGATGGCGAAAGGAGGCGAAGAAATCGACCACGGGAAAGACAAAAACAAAGAACGTATATAACGGTGCCGACAGATTCGACCGATTCTGAGATGGTTTGGCCTTTGGCAGCCTTTCCGCGAGGAGTGGCGGCGTGGTCTAGGAGACTTAGCGCGCTAGCCATGGTTGTCATCTGACGGGGTGTCGCCGGTTCGATCCTCGTTGTTGATCGAAACCTCATTGAGCGATGCTAATGGAGAATCGACGATAAACGATACCGCTAGAGTGACCGGCCATGCTGCCAAAAGGACTATTGGGGGTCTAAACCCGATATATCTCACTGTATATTTCGTCTCCTGCACAGCCGCACCGTCCTACCTGCGCCATAGCGCCGCCGAATCGGGATGGGTTGCCGAACACGCAGAAAACGAAAAGTGACGTAAATACGCAGAGTTAGAGCCGAGATATAATGTGGTGCCGATTGCAATGAAGATAGTGCGCCCGATCAATATGAATACGAATACATTTTGTAAGGGACTTTAATAATCGAACACAAGCAAACACGGAGAAACAAATACGCGAAGGCCAGTTTCTGAGGCAGCTGCTTTTATTGACAGTTTGTAGAGGGAATGCTGCGCTAATAGATATAGTGGGTGCAATGGGCTGAGAGTAGGTAGAAGGAAGCCATGGAATAACGAGGATACACCATTACGCTTCAGAATTGTTTTGCTCTATTACGTAGTAATAATTAAAAATGTTTTTATTTCTAGCCTTTCCGCACCAGCAGCGCCAACAAGCGACGCTTTTTCGGCCCTTGTTTGCTGCCTGGCCCGGCTCCGGCCCACGCTCTATGCCATCGAGCCACCAAGAGCAAGGTCTGCAAGCTTAAGGTAAATGTTGTTATTCACAGTGAAATTGTTAATCCTTCATTCAAGTAGTGGATACGTAGTGTGGGAATTTTTAGGTAACAGCCAACGTAGATCTCTACATGCTGTCCTTTCTAGGGATGGGAAAAATAGGTAGGCACTCTTGTTTTTGTCGCGCCATGGTGTATTTTTTAAACTGTTAAATGAATCACCTGCTGGAACATTGGAAGCTAAACACACACATATATATATATATATATATATATATATATATAGAAAATATTGTAATGATTTATTAAGCATTTACAATACGTTTGCACACTCGGCAGTGCTCGCCTTAAAAAAAATATATATATATATCGGTCGTTTTACCACTGCGTGTCTTCGCGTTTTACGAACGGATCGTAGAGAATGTACAGCATGAATCACGATTCCAAGCAGTGTACCACCAGAGAACATACGGAAGAAAAACGAGCGTCGCGTGTCGCCCGCTCTGCTCGTCTTTTAGCTCTGTTCCGACATGTATGTACGTAACCATCTAAGCAGCTATATTGGCACGCCAGCCTGTAGCCAAGACTAGCGGCCCTCACACACAAACACATCAATACATACGTACATGCACACATACTCGATGCGCATACTGCCCGTAGGTTGTTAGCCTTGCGTGACGCTCCAGCCATTCGATTGCTAGTTAGGTTAGAATTTAGAGATGTTTAAATTATATATATATATATGTTGCACGCCTCTCGTTAGACAATTGCGAAATTCGTGGGTACATGCCGTAGACATACCACACGCTCCTCGTTGAATATGCAACGGGCGGCTATGACCTAAGATGGTAAAGACGCGACCCGACGAATCGTGTCTGGTCGTCCTAAAAAGGGCTCCTCGTCGACGGGACGGTCGAGTTTTGCCAGCAAACCCTCTGTTCTTCTCTGGCTTGACGATAGCTAGGCGAGCCAATGTTGATGACGCACGACGTCAGCTACGAGGTTGACGATGTCTCCGAGGGAGGGGCAAGGGCTTTGGCAGTGGGGATTGTAGTCTTTCCGACCTGGCAGGGAGTCGAACGCGCCTCGCGGAAGGGTGGGTCGCTGCTAGATGAATGGAAAAGGTGGGTTGAGGTGAGACGAAGTGTATCGAAGGGCGGGGGGGGAGGGGACGGCGATGATGGCGGTGGTGGCAGTGGGAAGGAGGAGGGGTGCTGATGATGAGGAGTGCACGAAAGGGCGAAGAGGACAACAAATTATGGAGGAACACGCAGCGACCGCAAGCCTACCGAGAGCTAGCGGGCTCTCTGTAGCGCTGGCGCTGGTGGCTGCAACTACATCTACAGGACCCGAGACAGACGGGTACAGCGCGGATAGAAGCAAGCTCGGCACCAGGATCAGTGACATGTCGGCGGCAACGTCAAGAATAAGGCAAGAAAACAGACCACGCAGCAATGACGGAGGTAATTGGCGACCTGCCGGTGTGCCCGCTGCAGAATGAAAGCCAGCGGGTGGACGGAATCGTAGTCCAGTGGGAGGAGGCGAAATGGGGAAAGAGTAAGAGCTGAGAGGTGAAAGGAGTGTCGTTGTCTCGAAGTTCTTCTACTGAAGCCAGACTGGTGCCACTCGGTAGGGGCTTGAGCTCCGACCCGAGTTTGGGCTTCGGACTCTTGGAGTCGGAGTGCGGGAGCTTTGAGATTGGCTGAGATTCCCATCTTGAGATGGCGGTCGGCAAAGGAAGGCGACTTTTGCTCTGTCCGTGCAGTATAAAGAAGGGCTTTTGTTGCTCATTGGCCCCCCGGTAGCTGCAGAGACAGACCAGACGCCACTTTTTCTCGGGCTTCTCTTATTGTAGTTCCTTCCCGCAACGTCTCTTCTCATCCTCGCTCTCTGTTCGAGTCAATTTAGCTCTTTTTGAGCAAACTCAAAGACCCCACCGTAGGTCGGCAGGAGCATGGCCACGGTTCTCAAGTATCCACCACCAGGATGCTTAAGGGCCTTAAGGAGTGCGTGAGAGCTTAGCGAAAAGACTACACGAAGATATGTCTTCTCGGTTGATTTTCTTACGGCACGCTTCCCCGGCATGTTTTAATTTTATTTCTTACAATAAAGTCAATGGCAGTCGTGAAGAGAAAGAAAAAAACTCAAAGCAAGTGCTTTCCTTTTCTAGCAAGTTTCTTCTTTCTCTGATGTCACTGGCTAGAAGATATGGCAAGTGCTGGATACACTTCGTTAATACAGTGACATTAAAGCGAGACGGGCTAGCATTCCTAAATAATAATCATCATCCCTAAAAAATACAAAACGTTAGACGTACATATCGATTTAAGTTTACGTTCAAATCTGTTCAATACTGTAACTCGGGAGAAAGGTTACGAGTCTGCCGGGCAAGACAATTTGTTTAGTGCCAATCTTTTGCTTTTGATTAAGTAGACAGCTTCTAGAGATTAGGTTAACAACAATAATAAAAAAACTTATTTTTTTAGATAACTTTGCCTGAAAGTGCCATTATCTCATCTTAAGGTATTGCTGGCGGTGCAGTAAATGCGCCCTTTGGGGGCCGTATAGGACACCAAACATGTTCTACATATAGACACGGCCGACGTGTGTTATAGGAGCGGCCGCTTGGACAGTCGGACCTAATATAAAAAGTCGAGCGTTGACGGCGCCGCAGCATCAGCAGCAGTTGTTCTGGAATTTGGCGATCTTCTTTTCTGCGCTTTCAATTTCCTAGCCTAGCCTGACTGCGGTGCGTCTGAGTTAAAAGGCAGGAAAAGAAAGATGAGCTCTTTTCGAGATAAGGTGGTGAGGAAAAGTAGTACCGGTGGAGACTGGAAGAGGCGGCGAACAGAAGAAGAGGTGGACGTCAGTGAGATGACGTCGATGCAAGATATCAGGAAAGTCCGTAGGGTAGGCGTGTGTCAATGGACGCGGTCGAGATAGAACGTTGTGTACACAAGTTTGCATTACAATGGCCAATGGCAATCGAAAGGTGGTCGCCAAGCGTCAAGCTAAGATCGACGCTCTGAAGGACTGACTGACTGCCGACATATCGAAATGTTCGCACACAGTCCTACATATATATATATATATATATATATATTTATAAATATATATATATATATATATATATATATATATATATATATATATATATATATATGAGTTTTCTCAACTAGTTTATATATATATAAACTAGGAGTGCCGTGTGCGCTTGAATGTTCGCGTATGTATGCGTGTGTGTGCGGGGGTATTTACATGTACTCCAAAGAAGGTCGTGTGGATTTTGCAGATATTGCCGCAGAAGTTCGAGGAGCGGCGCTACGCAAGAGTGCTCCTCTGTCGAAGTGGGCGCGGTTTTGGGCCGCCTGCCCGTCAAGCAGATTTCGCCGACGCACGCGGCCTGTCGCGCGCGCGCGATGTGACGTAAGGGTGACCAGGTAGGTAGGTGGCTGACTCGTCATGCCGCCAGTCTGCTGCGGTTTGGCCCGCGCGGCTGCTGTGGCAAAATGGTGGCACTAGGTGTCGCATGCGGCGAGCCGCCCGCGGACAGCTGGAGCGACGTGTGGGGAATGAATAAAAGCGCAGCTGCCAGCTGTCATCATGAGGAGCAGGCGACAACGCCACCTCCACCGCCGCCGCCGCAGAGAGCGCGAAGCCAAATCGCGACAGCCACGAAGACAGCAGCGCTAAATCGCGCTGGCCTTCAGCGTTACGGGGCAGTCGAGAAATGTCGGCGAGGTCACGACAACAAATCCGCAGCCACCGCCACCGCTGCCCTCGCCATCAACAACTGGTGCCTAGGAGCGGAGCAGAAACCTAGGCTAAACCCTCATTCAACCCATTATCCGAGGTTGGAAAGAGAGACTCGAAAGGCATCAAAGGTCTTGAATTTATCGACCGATTGACCAATCGACTGACCAACCGATCCAGCGTGGTGATTTGCGTCAGCCGTAGCGGTCGAATCACTGCCAGTCGTCAGCCTGTAATTGTGTGTGTGCATGAACTACAGTTTGTCGCCGGCCAGTGATCGCTTAATAGTAATACTAATACTAATAATAATACTAACATTAATACTAATAATAATAATAATAATTGTTTTATTATAATTTAGAAAAATATATATAATGCTTCACGGCGTTGCTGCTCGTCGACCTAGTTGCTCCTTTTGCGCGCCGTAGCCGCTCTATCGCTCATGCCCCTGAGAAAGTCCTGCCCGCCCCCTGGCGCGAAGGTTCGGGTCCATCCAGTCTCTCATATTTCCGAGCACTGAGGTCGCGTTACCTCTTTGGATCTCCAGGGACAGTCGCTGGGAGAAGAAGGCGTGCGCCCTCTTGTCCATCGTCGCCTGCCGTAACGCGTCGCCAACCCGAGAGATCAATGTTACCGTGAGGGGCCCAGGGCCACCCATCGTCTCGAACGCGAATGGCGAAAAGTGGTACGCCCGACTTAGGTCCGCATACTTTCTTATCTTTGAGGTCTCAGCTCGCGAAACGGCAGTCCCCGGGCGGGACGCGCCGGGACCGACAAGGAAAGGGGTCATAGAGTCGGTCACCGTCGCATCCCACACCAGGGAACGACCCTTATAGAAGGGTATCAAAGTCATACCGTCGGGGCGCTTACCGTCGTCTCTTGAAAGCCCAGGTGGTTCCAGGACGCAGGGAATCCCGGCCCTCCGCAGCGATCTTGCAAGCATTTCATTGAGGGCAGTGTGTCTTGGGCGCCGGCCCGCTGCGTGAGCGCAAGACAGGCCGTGTCTGGCGAGTCGTCCGACGGGCTCACCACAAGAGCATCTGTGTGGCTCAACCAAATCAGCCCCCAATCTCAGGCCAACGCATAATCGGGTATATTGGTCATCAAGGCGGGTACCCAGTGAGTGACCGGGTAGTGCATGCAACCAGTCGCTTGCTCCTGGGCGAGCGACAGCTAGAAGACGTGTTTTGTCCTGGTCATCCCTGCATTCTTCAAGCAGCGAACTAAGTGAAGCTTCGTGGGCCTTCTCGGCCCAGGCTCTCTGGCAGGCTAGTCTATCGGGACCAGGCGATGAAGCTTGAAGTCCAGTCGCTATATCGTCACGAGCCGTTTCGAACATTGCCTGAGCCGCCGGCGGGAGCAGGCGCTGGACATTTTCCGACGTAGCATGCATCGAGGCAGCCACGGCCGGGCCCGCCAAGGATCGAGCCGAGGGGAGACCAAGGCCGCGCATGGACGTGGGGAGGGCCGCCTGGCGCACCTCTCGTGGTCGTAAGTTTAGACTCAGCACCGTCTGTAGGGCCTCCACCACCTGGTCGTCGAATGGTTGGAGAAGACGGTTCAAATCGCCTGAGCAGTCTATGGACCGTAAAACATGTACGATGCGGCACGCGGAGAACGACGAGCGAAGCAGGTAGAGTCCCTGGTGGACTCCAACAAGCGGAAGACGTTCCTGCATCGCCCACAATCTGTCCATCAAGGCGTTAAGTTGTCCCGGCAACGCAGAGGGCAGAACCGGTGCGCCAAGAAGGTTTATTTCGTGGTCAGCCACGACTCTACACCCCGGTAGCAGCTCGAGCAAGGCCCTCATTGAGGGGTCGTCTGGGTCTGTCCCCGGAGCGAACACCTCGCATTTGGCCGTGTTCAGCACCAGACCACTGACTGCTTCGAAAGCAAGGACTCTGCGCACCTCATCGAGCAAGTCCACCATCGGTCTACCAAGTGTGCCATCGTCTAGGTACCAAGCGTTGAATGGCACTTGAACGGAGTTAACCAGCTCACGTATCCCCAGGCTGAATAGGGCCGGTCCCAAGGGGTCCCCCTGCTGTATGAATAATAATAATAATAATAAATATATATATTTTTTTGAACAAGGGTTTATTTTATCAATATGTACATGTATCACAATTATCAATATATTACTTATATAATATCTACAATATTGCTTATATTATTCTTATTGCTTGAGTGTCGGTGACCACTCAACATCATCTTGGCGTTGCCTCTCTGTAATTCTAATGACACTCTCTATCGAAGGAAAGCGGTCGATCTTGGCTCCGCTGTGGCCTCGAAGAGCTTCTTCCCAAGCTCCTTTGTCAGTTGGAGTGCATCCTTGCCCCAAACGCCAGATGACTCGAGGCCGAACGCCATTACAACGTGGTCCTCAAGGAGATGCGCGTATAAGCGCCGTTTGTGCATCTCCCGTTGGTGGATAATGTTGCCGACGCCCGCGTTGGCTAGTGCACGATAGCCGAGGGCGTACGTGTCGGAGACGGTGACGTCCCATGTCAGCGGCCGATTGCGGTCCCAGTCTCGGCTGGTAAGGCCGTCTGGTCGACACTTGTCGTCGCTCTGTAGTCCACCAGGCTCCAGTGTGACGCGGTAGCCGGCTTGTCTGAAAGCGCGCCCGAGGATGTCATTAATGGCATCGTGGCGGCCCTGCGCAAGCCCAGCCAGCTTAGTGCAACTAAGTCGGTGCAGGCCACGTTCATCCACCGTTCCACCACACGGGCACGCCTCTGTCTCAAATATGGCAATGCCAAGTCTGAGGCCACTGGCGGCACGGAAGTGGTCATCAGCCAGCTTACTGCCGACTAGCTCGGATGGAAACACGTCAAGCCACGCTCCGGCAGCGTCGGATGAAACCGCTTTTAGTCTAATGCCATCTGTATCTAACTCACAGGCCGACAGAAGAGTTAAGTGGGTAGCCTGAGTGGCGATTTGATCCCACCCCTTCTGCCCAGTGACCTGTTCCTCAGAAGGACGACCAGACTGACGCGCGTCCCAGATCCGAATGGCGTCTTGTTGGTGGCTGATGAGTCCGCCGGTAGTAGCGGCCACTGCAGAGGCGCAGCTATGCGACGAAGCAAGAAAAGCGGGCAAGGCAAGGTCCGTGGCCGAGCGAATGCCCATTCCACCCAGCCGGACCGATAGGCTTGCCTGCATTCATGCCTTATCATCGAGCGTCAGGTCAAGGATGTTTTTCAAGGCTCTCCTCACTTGGTCGTCGAGGTCCAAAGTTTCTGACGGCAAAAGGAAGGTAGGTGAGGTCCGTAGTACATACAGAACCTTTTGTACTCCCATTGCGTGCTGAAGCAGAAAGCAGGCTTGATGTCTACCGAGATGACCCAGCCTCTGGTAAAGTCGGGAGAGTTGTTCTCCCTTCTCGGCCAGTACCGGGCCGATCATTTCGGGGAAGACCGCCGTACCCAGCAGGTCCAGTTCACACCGGTCCTTTACAAGGATGCCCGGGAGATTGCTGTTAAATTCTGCAATCACCTGCTGTCTCTCTTCGTCCTCGAAACCCTGTAGGAATAACTCGCATTTAGATGGGTTAAGCTGCATCCCGCTCCATTGCTCGAACGCTCTGAGATCCTTGATGTCTTTGAGTAATGCCGAAGGTTCGTTGTCAAGAAGGATCCCATCGTCGAGGTAAAACAGAGGGACCTTATGTAATAATAATAATAATAATAATAATAATAATAATAATAATAATAATAATAATAATAATAATAATAAGCTGTTCTCTCTAAGCTGTCTAAAAAGTCCTGGTAGACTCACAAGACACGCGGAACTTAACGCCATAGTAAGAAGAGCCCTTAGAAGGGCTGGGATACCATCCACATCCGAGCCGAAAAGTCTTTATGGAAGTAGTGAGCTACGACCTGACGGGGTCACCATTCCGCTATGGTCACATGGTAAAAGCCTTGCATGGGATGTAACCGTTTCATGCACAGCGGCCTTGTCGTATCTACGTCACAGCGCAGTTGAATCTGGATGGGTTGCAGAACGCGCGGACTCTGAAAAACGAGGAAAGTATCTCGAGCTGTCAAGGAGATACCACTTTGTACCCATTGCATTGGAGACACTTGGGCCCATTAGCACAGGTACGGCGAAAATCCTGAAGGATATTGAAAAGCGTATAGAAGATATTACGGGTGATCGACGTGAGGCCATGTTTTTGAGACAGATGATGTCTTTGGCCGTGTGTAGAGGGAACGTGGCTTCCATTATAGGCGCCACGAACTGACAGAAAGCGAACAGAGCAGGATAAACATGATTTAAACGTTCATACGTCACAATTGTAACATTTTTTAACATGTAATAATAATAATAATAATAATAATAATAATAATAATAATAATAATAATAATAATAATAATAATAATAATAAGCTGTCAAATAATAATTAGTTGTTAATTATGACGTTTATTATCACCTTTGTTAGGTAAATTGTAAAACTTGTGTTAGTATATACATGACTGTTCCGTATTCAAATATAATAATAATAATAATAATAATAATAATAATAATAATAATAATAATAATAATAATAATAATAATAATTGAGACATCTCTTATTCTTATTTTGTTATGGTCGCCGAAAATAAACTACGAATAGTAGTACAATTTTTCAAGAAACGGATGTCTAATGGACTAAGAAGTATTTGTGTGAAGCACATTGCAAACGCTTAACACGAGAGTGAATTGCATGCTAGAGGAACTGTGTAGCATCGAGGACAATCTCCTTTTTGATGTACTCATGATAAAATAATACGCTATTGGGACCCCTCCATTAGAGCGAGACTCCCTAGCGAAGTCCCTTCTGGGCATGACGCTGCGTGGTACCTGGCGCAAAAATTCCCGCACCTACTGCAAATACAGGTATCACACGGGACATGAAAACCTAATGTTCCGCAGAGAATAATAATAATAATAATAATAATAATAATAATAATAATAAACGCTTTTTATTGACACATCTGTTATTCTTGTGTGGTTATGGTCGCCGAAAAGAAACTGCGAATAGTAGTATAGTTGTTTAAGAAGCAGCTGTCTAATGGACTAAGAAGTCTTTGTGTGGAGCACATTGCAAACGCTTGACAAGAGAGTGAATTGCACGCTAGAGGAACTGTGTAGCGGTGCTCTATTAAATCTCCACGTAAAAAAATGGAATATATTTGTCTGTATTCGTATGTATATATATACAAAGTGTTACAAGCATTTCTGAAAATCGACAATAAGAATTGTAGAGTTCAAAATCAGTACCCTAAGATCATTCACAGCACTCAAAACTAGCACATCCAGACAAATGCGCATACACTCAAGCTCGACATGCCCGCCGAAAAATTTTAATTACTCGGCAATCACGCACGGCTCGCTTTGCCATAGGTTTGGTACCAAAATGATCGTCATAAAATGTGCATTTGCCTGAATGTGTTAGTTTTGAGCGCTTTCATTTGTTTTTTTAGAATAAGCGGAATCTTTCCGTAGGAGGACTGATTGTGTCACAGTTTCTGTATAGGAGGACTGATTGTCTTGCAATGGCATATTTAATGCTCTTATGTCGGGCAACAACATCAGTGTCACAGATTGTAGTAATTTCTCTCTCACTCCAAAACAAGACTTTTTAGAGACCATGTTCCCTTAAAAAAAACATTTGCTTTAACGAGCTCTACAATTCGTATAATCAATTTTTAGATTTTTTTTGTAAGACCCTACAGCTATATATATCATATATATATATATATATATATATATATATATATTTGTGGACCGATATAACCCGTTTGCAAATGTATTAACTACCTTGCCTGTTACAAGTGTAGACAACATATTGTTCATATACACTTATGTGTTAGTCGCCGACGAAGGAAGGCAAGCTTAGAACTGGCCCATCTCGCCAACGAGACGCTACCACGGCCGCTATGTCTCATTATTTAAAAATAAAAAATACTCTGGCTAAGAACGAAAAGAAGAATTTTTTTATTTCTCGTGATTTTACGCAGCTTAGCGCAGACACTTACGACAGGGGCTTTCCTGACCCGAAGATACACGACTTGAATGCATATATATATATATAGTGTCACCGTTGGCAAGTATGTTTCAAATCGTGTTACCTAATGATGCAATTGCAAGCTTGTATATCGTCACCAGTGTACCCAATGACAGCTTTGCATAAAGTCGACTTCCGTGCCATCTTACGCACGACGTCTTATATTGCCTGCGGCTTGAAGCTGACGAATAATTGCCAGCCAGCTAATCAATGGACCGACCATTAACTTGTATACACAACTCTTTTTGGCTATGTATCTTTATAATGCAGGTTAGAAAACGCTTCCCTTTGGGAATTAATGTCATGAGGCATCTTCTCCTTGACGTGGAAACTTCTCCTCGTCGCAGGCACGCTTTGAAGAGAGCTGTCCAGCATGATGGTAACCCCATACTCGGTTGGAGATGCATCCGTTGCGTAAGTCATGTGGTCTTCGGGGACTTGTTCCGTGAATGTCGCTGAGTTCCATATTTCACTTCCTGCTGGATAACGCCCTGCTCGAGCAAGGTCTTGCTTATTCTGTATACCTGAGTACACAGGCATCTCTCGCTGCACAGTGTTTCTTGCAGAAAGGATTTTTCTAAAGTAAACGTGGAGGCAGCTGTGCTTCACAGGAAACAATGTCTTGCATTTGTGCATGTTGAAGCTAAGTTTGGAGTAATTGTGCTGCTCTGTTGATTTTCCCTCGAAGAAGAGCGTTGAGCTTTGCACCTCATGCCTATACGCTCGGTACTCTATGTCGTACAGAAAATGGCCGCATTTCAAAGCGCATCTTTGCTAATTCTCGGGCTTCGAACGATAACGTCTTTGTTTCAGAGCAGTCTCTGCCTAGCTTTAATTTGCTGGCCACATGATGCAGCAGCAGTAAATGTCCGGCTGTGATTGTCAAGCATCGATTCCTGGCGATTCATAATTCCATTATGCGATTCTCAACGCACCCTGTTTTATCGGCGTCTTGGTGCGCCCTATCCTTCCTTGGAGGCCGTGTGGTGATCTCGTCGCCTTGTCAATGATGGAACTAGCCGTTGTTGTATATATATATATGTATATATATAAACCGCATGTCACAGCACACGGTAGCAGCTCGCGGAACATCGGCGAGAAGGACCAATGGATATCACGATGAATTGACGCCAAGTTGTATACAATTTGATCACTTGTTAGAGTAGCGCAGTTCTTTTTGCTATAGTTTTCCAACACTTTCCATCTACGTACATTTCGAAACTTCTCAAAAAGTCGGAACCTATCGTAAAATAGCTGCTGCTGCCGTAGCGGTGCGGGAAAAGGGGAAGACCCGAGCCTCGAGTGAAGATCGCCTCGTTAGCGCACTGCCTTTGCCCAGTAGCGATCGAGCTATAGAAACAACAACACCATATCATCAGAGCAGGCCACCTGGCCAAACGGGCAAACAACAAATACAGGCGAACGACGGGCGATGGTGGTGATGATGACGATGAGGTGTTGCTGCTGCTGCATCATTATCAAAATCCGGCTTTTCGGCTCACTCGACACCGAGAGGCTATTGCAAATAGGTGGATCTGGAGTGGGTCTGGACTAGGCGAGGGGGTGCGTGGGGGGGGGTGCGGGGAGAAGGACGTGTCAGTCAGCACCCAAACGATTTTACCGCTCGAGTGAGAGGCGTCTATGAGTATGAGTAAGGTGCGTCTAGTCCGGGTGGCGTATTTCGAGTAGGAGACGCACTTTGAGGTATCGCCTCATGCGACCACTTTTCTACTACTCCTCGAAGCGCCCGCGGCATTGTGGGCCAAATTGAATGGCGCCCGCTGTCTTCGCTAAAAGCTCCTGGCCGTCCCGAATAAGCCTAATCGTTGTCGTCGTTTTTGCGGTCGTGCAGCGTGAGCATCGCTATAATCGTCGACTCCGTTACCGTCTGATGATATCGCCGTACTTTCACTTGCTTTGCCTCGTCTACCAGCAATCCATCCATCCATCTACCTATCTAGCTATTGAGAATCCTATTGCTTGGATGTTACCGTTTCTACAATCCCTCATGCTTCCGTGCTACGTGCTTTGTTCTCAGTCCAGCCGCAGTTTGAACATCGAGCAAGTCGAGAGTCGTGGTCGTCGTCGTTTGTTGTTGTTGTTGTTATTTTTATTGCTGTTATTGCTGCTGTTGTTGTTGTTATTGATGTTATCGACAAGAATAACAAAGCAGCAGCAGCAACAACAACAACAACAACAGAAACGACAGCAACGGCAACCCCATTTGCTGAGTGTGCTGTGGGCCGGCTTGAGGCCATAACCCAGCTGACCGTACGAGGAGTCTTCTACGTATCGTAACAAATACATCAACTAGGACAGCAGTGAAGACGACAACAGTGACAACGTCGGTCAACCTTCACAGAGATAGGCAATTCATCGGTATTGGAAATTATAATTAGAGGGAGAGAGAAAGAGACAAAGAGAAAGAGAGAGAAACTTGTTTTGTTTTCGTAACGCCAAATAAGAAGTGCGTTTTTATCGCCTCTACAGAGCCGCGAATGCTTGCGGCTGTGTGACTAACTCACACCCATTGCGTGTGCCGCTACACTTTATATAGGCGAGCTGGTAAACGTCAAAAATAAATTGTGAAGGTCTGCATGGAGTCTGTTTTGTGCCATCCAAGGTTTGTTTATTACCTCCACAGCAAGCTAAGTTGAGTCGATTGAATGATACCTGGCGACCGCAATACAAGAACTGGTCGAAGCCCGTCGAGACGAGCATGACAATAAAGAAAGGTAGGCTACGCTAAGCTCAAATGTTGTCGTTTGGATACTTATTGTCTGAATGTTGCTTTTAGTTCGGCGCAATTTGTATAAACTACTCTCCGACCTTCGCTATACCATAACAGCGACGCATTGCTAAGGTTTTTATTCGGCTAGTCACGGATATGATTAGCTCGCGATTCATGCTACAATAGGAAAACGAAAAAAAATTATTTAGCCTAACCGTGAGGGCAGATTGTCTAACGGAAGCAGACGCAGTATCCTAAATGTATGGACACAGTTTGTATATTTCCAAAATCTGATCGTTGCTAGATGTACTGTATTATATACATAAATTAACAAATAATGTTACACCTTTTTTAGGCTACATATGGGCATACGGCAGTGCGGCCCGTCCGCGAGCTAAGAAAAAGGCGCTTTGAACGCTAGTGGTACCATAGAGGTGGTTTCACGGCGAGCCGAACTTTTGGCAGCGGTAATTAAAAAGGTCGTGCAGATTGTAACATTTGCATCGTACAACTTACTCACACATAGAAAATTATACGCGACAAAGGAGGTCGCGACCGATTTTTTTATCTCGTCCGAAAATTACCCTCAGCGCATTGTTTTGAATTAGTTGTACTTGACCAAGTACACTCTTATAGCTGCCAGCCCAGATGAAATTTTCGTAACATAACAAAGCCACGAGGAACGCTTCATAAATAAGACGAAGCACTTCGGCCGGAACCCGAAGAATTGCAAGCATCTTGGACCTGGAACGGCAAGATGTGGCAAGCAGCTAATTTCGTGGAGAGACTGCGCGAATCGATTGCTCACGAGTTTTATTGGTTTGCCTTTAAAACACTAAACATTTCCGGACTACACAGTAAGTACATAGATCCTTCGCGCTTCAACACAGTGACCCGGTGTTTTTACCATTTGGATGAGTCTCTCTACCTGTGCAATGAGCGTCGATTGCAGCGGTAATAGAGCAATGCGAAATGATAGTGTTATGCACACAATTGATTTATAGCAGGTAAAGTCGTTAGTATAATGAACTTCATGAAAACTCATTCAATATATATTTTCGAAATACTGACTTTTACGGCAGTCCTATGGCAACAAATTGTCACATTGATCCAATGCTTCTAACCTTCAGAACCTAACGCGTGCCGAATCTATAGGCGGAACAAATCAACTGTGGCCTAGTTACAATCTAAACATTCCAGCACCGGAAAAAAATAATATCTATCAAACACCTGAAAGTAGCCGGTACGTCCAGTAAAACGCCGAAACAGCGTTTTGAGCTCGAGATGGAAAGTGGGATTCTCGCCTTTTCCTACTCGCAATAATAGTACGTAAGGGTATTTAACCCTCCTTTATAAAAAAAGGCCAGCCTATTGGCGCATGATTTAGGAAACCAACCAGTCCAATGGCAAAGTTGCAGACGAACTCGACGTTTTCATTAAATTGTTGTAAGTTAAAAGTTTGATCAAAAGCTTCCACCTTTTTACGAAACTGTCTAAACCAATTTGCATTAAGCAAGCGCTTCCGAATTGTAGAAAACGCGCCTATATCTAACGCTGTTATAATAAGCCGACTTAAGTGGACGACACACCTTTTTGTGTTTTGTTGAAGAGTTTGACGACCTGCTGAAGAATAGAACACATAAGCACGCCCAAAGAAGACAGCACCTACTTGTCGAAAAACACAAGTCCCACTCTTTCGGTCTAGAGGTAGACTCTTTAAAAGTGCCAAAAGTGGACTTAACGTGCTTAGCAGCAAACTCTCCAGGTTGATCTTCTATATCCGCTTCTTGCACGTCCTGGTATTATTGTTGTAGTGAAGCTAGTCCGCTAAGTCCGTTTAGGGTCGCTTTGGAAACGAAGAGATTTATCTTAAAACAGGACAATGTAGTGATCCCATAACAATAACGTGCGCTAAGATGCAAAAAATACTTCTAGAAATGCATCACAGCTTGTAACGACAGTGTTCAAATCGATGCAAATACCAGAAGACTGAATCTTTTTGATAACCAACTAAAAACTTGTATTGCGGAAATAAATACTGCATACTTATCAGGAAAAGTAGGTAGGAATAGCTTGATGTTTGAATTGCTCATATCCAATATGTGTTGATATGACAGTTTGTAGTGAAAGCAAATCGCAACAACGATTTAAGCACGTAGCATTTACATTTTTTTACGGACAAAACAGCATCTATGAATTCACCACGACTGCACGCAGAGCCATAGGTGCGCTAGGCAAATTTTTAACAAGTTCTAAGATACCCCAAAAAAGAAATGTGCCACATACTGCAATACGTGGTACACTCCTATTAGGGGGTCGTAAAACTTTTTTAAAATGATTGAGTTAATCGTATATATATATATATATATATATATATATATATATATATAGAGAGAGAGAGAGAGAGAGCACGTGGTAGACTCATTTTAGGGAGTTGTAGAGATATTTAAAGTGCACTAATTGCCTGCACTTAATTTCATATCGTGCTTTTACTGGTACTTCTCTACATTATCTGACGATCCCATTACTGATTGTGCCCGTGATTATTAACGTGGGGCAGCACCGCCTGATGGCCCATGCAGTCGCACAGCATCTTGAGCAATCACTTCCAGCCGAAATAATTAGTATTTAGATGTCGTTGATAGACTCTGGGAAGTCTGACATCGTGGAAGTTGACTACGGACATACTGTTGGGCGTGATCACCGTGGCCACGGGCTAGTTAAAGTCAACTATAATTGAGCCGTTAGAAACAGCCCGCTCAACGGATCCATGTACAACTTTTGACACGTGCCTACAGGTACAAAATAAGAACAACCTTATGTCGAATACGCAAAAGGGCAACTATAGTTTTGTTTCAATTGAGGATATGGTGCAATTGACATTATGTTTTGCCAGGCGGTAGCTAACAAGACTCCTATGGCCAACAAACACGGGCCTGTTCGTCGGTCGTCGTCTCTATCTCGGGGTGTCATTTGGCATTAGTTTGACCTGTTTGACCATTCTAGTATTTTCATTTAGTAATAGCTAATACCTACTTCTGCCATAACCCCACAAATCCAGCGGGTAAGAAAACTCCTGCACCAACGGTCAGAGTGACGGCCGTCCGCTATTCCGTCGACTAAAACGTGTTGAGATCCCACCGTTAAACCGAGCAAAGTGACTTAGTGGCCAATAGAGGGCCATAGAACTATGGCCTCGCATTCGGGAAGTCGCAGGTTCAAATCCTGAAGCGGATCCTCCTTCTAAGTAGGTTTTGATGTAGGTTTTCAACATAGATAACATGATGCACGCCGGAAAGGGCTATAGTCGGCCATAGAAAAGCAAGCAGTATAGATATTACAATAAACAGGGTTTTCTCTTAATCAAATAACGATGCTAACAAAAAAAAGCTGTCTTTCTCTGCATGACGCGAGCCCTACAGCCACATTTCGGCCATGGCGGGACGTGCTTTGACTATTATTAGATACCTGCCTTCTACGTGCACGATTGTTCTGGTTAGTATCGAAGTGCCAACTCGATGGACGAGGCAAACGGGTTGCCCTCAACCCGAAGAAAGCCTAAACGTCGCAGCCCTGCCTTCGTGATGACAGATACGAAACCTTATCATTATTATTATTATTATTACTAAGGTAACGCCCTTACGAGCCTGTCTGTTCATAGTACGTATACAGAGCCCGTGAACTGGCCCAATGGATAGCAACTGTCGGAAAGTGATGCCAATCAGACGCGCTGTCTCATCTACCGTAAAGGCATAATTTCTAGAAACAGCGCAGACTTCATGTTGGATCAATAGCGTTTTTTAGAGACACGAGTTCATACCGAGCAAGATGGCTTAGTGGCAAAGCCTTTGCCTTGCATTCGGGAGGCCTGGGTTCGAGACCCAGACCGGCCACTCTTAAATTGGTTTGCATGGTTTCCAATTTAGACAAGGTAAATGCCGGAGTGGATTAAACATCAGCGATGACATGAAAAAACCGTACACGGGCATAAGCTTTATAGAAAAACGTTAAAAAGTTTAGCATTATCTCTGCACTGATCAGCTGACTGCGTGTGTTTAAGAGTTGTGACACAGACGGGCCGTCAAAATTATCATCTAAATAGATTTCGATGATTTTGTTCGGGTCTTTAAGTCAGCGACAAACTAGCATGATATACATCCTTCTTTGGCGATTTTAGAAATACACGATCTACAATACCAACGCTGACAGGCGCCGCTTGCCATGCCACCAAGCTCACCTGTTTAACCTGCCCATTTGTCTTTGTGCCTTTCACTGCTCGTTTGTATTTCCCCATCCCAGGGATCCTGCCTATTAACGTAGTAATATTGTCAAAATCTAGCAGGTGCTGATACTTTAGGCTCCGTTTGCTGACAACTACTGTTGTTACTTATCAGCTCTAACAAATGTTATAATAAGCCTGCAGCTCATGCTGGTGCAATAATACGCGAAACGCTTGCAGCATATATGGTACGCTCTCATTTGCACTAGAACTACCAAAATGCAGCGTAGATGATTAAAATGAATAATGAGATCATCTCGCGTGAGATTCTCGTATCTCTACCGGCGCACTGCTGCTTACTAAAAAGGCGTAAATGTATGCAATTTAGGGGCAACATCATAGAACTTTCCTGTCTGTACAATATCGCAATAGTACGCTCTGGCTGGTGTAGCACCTCTTTTGGTTCGAGCCAGTACATCCATCAGAGTCAGACGCCACTAGGAGCTTGCAATCTGATTTTACAAGCTTTAAGAAAACTGTTACTCAGTGTACGTGCTTAGCGAAAGGGCCGCTCTACAATCGTACCCTAAAAGAAAAACGGGTGGCGTCAAGACTGGCTAACGAAACTAACTTGTCTTTTAAATGGCATTTTACCAGACAGAATAATACTTACGCCCTTTACCTGTACCGATGTGCTATTCAAGTTTTGGAGATCGCTTTTGCAAGGCTCATCAATCAGCGTTCTGTTACAAATAACTATAGCAACCGAACCATCGGGTGCATACCATATTTATCTAAAATGTAGTACCAGTAGACGTTTTGAGTCAATAGCCAGCTATAGTGACAAACCGTGTATGATTCGTGTACCGTGTGGAAATATATATATATATATTTACTAATATACACAACTAGATATACACAAATTGATATGACATGCTTCTTCTACGTTTTTAAGTCCTATATATTTTAACTTTCCTGTACTTAAGCAGCCCTCCGTGCTGAATTGAGCGCAAAGTGTCTCCACCATGATATCGTGGTGGAGAATGACATGGTCATGGCCGTGAACCCCTGGCACGCAACTTTACCGAACATTCCTGTCGCTCAGCCAAACGGCCAAAAGATGTTAAAATGCACTCCGCACCCCGCCTCCCATTGCCTTAGCTCGAAGTGGAGGTTGAAGGTGAATGGACAACGAAGTCGTGCTCCAGACCTGAACGTCGACGAAAGGGACGCTGCCTCTCGCGTCGCTTGCTGCTGCTGCTGTTGCAGCCACACCTCCCGCCCACAGGAACAGCACCTGCGGTAAGTGTCGAAGCACGGAGAACTTACGCTTGAATGTAAAGTACGACGAAGAGAGATGACACACAAGAGTGCGAATTACAAAAGAACCACCCCCCGCACATGTTCGCTGTCTCTCGTTGATGACCACGGTAAGAAGGACTAAAGGAGCCCAGCTAACGTTGCTTTCTCCGCTCTGCACTTCGCACTGCGCGTTGCCTCATTGTATACACGCGAATTCGGTGAAAACCAGAGAGAGAGAGAGAGAGAGCGAAAGACGGAGAGAAAGACAGTCAGAAAAAGAGAACCAGGCCACAGAGGCTGGCAGAATGAAACTGGATGAGTGAGGACATAGTTGATCCTTCCATTCAGCCTCGACCGATCCAACTTCCAAGGATGTGCCCGTCCCCGCGGACGGTATCAACACGGGTGGGCGCTACCTCGAGCTGAAACCCTCTCATTCCCGCACTTCCTCTTCCTTGCCTTTTGCGCGCTCCTCTACCTTTCTATATCTCGTTCGCGCATGCGCGCGGTCAACCTCCCTATCTATCTTCCTCGCTCTCTCGAATCTCGGATCGGAAGGCAGCTTCCTCTGGCCTTGCGAATTCCCCATAGATAAAGCGCCGCTGCCCCCAGTGCCGCCGCCACCACTACATTTGCTGGTCATCTGGGCTGCCGAGGAAAAGATCTGCCAGCAGAGATCCGAAAACGGATGGAAAGGCACGAATCGTCCCATTTCTTTATTACCGCCAAGTCCGGAGGAGACGACGGGCGACGTAAACCTCAAGGGATTGATGGCGACAGAGATTCTATAAATTTAACGGCAAAGTAGTTTGTTCCCAGACGCGTGATCTCCTGGCGCTGCCATAGTAAACTCAATTGAAAAATAGATACTGGCCCTTTAATTAACTCGAACGGCGTACCTCTCGGGGCATGACGACTTAACCCAGAACGGCAGCTACACTATCAGCCATAACTGGTGTATTGGCTTGCACGCGTGAGCAGATTGACACTGCATACTACATACGTCATCAGGCACATTATAAGAAATAGAATAGAAGAATAGATATTTACGAGATAACGGGTTAGACAAGACTGGTCGCAGGAGGGACCTGCACAGTTACCCTGTTGTGAATGTTCCTCGCCACGGGCCCGGTGTACACATAATTGGTGTGCTCTGTTCGTGCAGCGCATCTAGGCACATACATTATTTGGCTTCTGCGATTGTTCGGTCGCACTTCAAAATTATCCATAGGGTTCGTACTCTCAAGCCGAATTACATATATTAAAGAGTAAACAAAAAGAAATGCATTTACAAGGCGGTTCATCATACCTCTAGACGATCACAAGGATGTTCTTACCCGCCTCGCTCGATTTAGCCAGAGGTCATATTGATGGCTAGATGGTGCCCTCGACTTAATACTTCCAGTGATCAAAGTGCCGATATATCCTTAGGCTATCAGTAATATGTTCAACCCCCCCCCCCCCACCATCATCATCATCAACAACAATGCCAAGAACAACAACACCAACGCCAACAACAACAACAACGACGACGACGACGACGCTGTTCAACAGTTCAACTTGTACCGTCGCTGTTGCGCTGTTAGCCTGCTTCTCCTCGTCACGACTATCTATCTATACATCGGCGCTGCTTCTCATGACATTTGCTACGATACGGTGCGTTCGACCAAAACCGGGACAGCGGCGCAGTGTTCTCGCATCACACACCGCAGCACGCACGCGCTCGCTAGCTGCGTGGCTGCCTTCATTTCAGTGTTGTTTCATTCTTTCTTCCAGGAACCAAAACAGAGAAACAAGCAAGCAGGTGTCTTTGCTCCGACGTCGGCTGGACCGTCGTGCTATTCCTGCTGCTGCCGCTGTTTATACTGGTGCTGGTACTCTTGCGCACTGCCAACCCAGCTAGCCATGCGCCCTTCTCCTGCAGTGTTCCCGGCACGCGTAGGGCTCCAGAAGCCGGCGTGCGTGCGAGAGGGGCGAAAGGGGGAGATAGAGGGAGAGAAGACCTAAGGCTCCCGGCGGCAAGAGGCGGGCCCTAGGGAGCCACAAGATTCGTTTTGTGTCTTCCGCCCTTCGGCACTTCCAAACGAAGCTTAGAGAGAGGCATTGCTACGACTTTTACTGCTGCTGCGTTTGCTGCTGCTACGGCTCAGCGTACCGCTCGACGGCTACGCCGAAGGGAGCCACTTTAGCTCCATTATCGACAGACGACGAAGACGACGACGACAACGCTAGAACTGAGATGGGGCAAGACCAGGCCGATGGCAGACTGAGCACCTCACGTTCGCCCACAGCGCTGATGACACGAATCCTGCCTCGATCCAACAGGCCAAATGGGCCTAGCAAAAGCAGCAGCATCGGCAGCAGTAGCAAGAATTAAATACACAAATTCAGACTAGCTTAAGTGAGGATCTTGTACAGGTGGGAGACCCATCTTCTTCCCCCGTTTTAGCCGCCGTTTCATGGCACCTATCTTTTTAACCGGGGCGTTAGAGGCTGAATATGGATTGCCGCAGGGCACTCCTCTGCCAGTGTCACTTAAGTCACCAGATATGCACGCGCGTTTTCTCAAAGATCCTTATATAGACAATGCCGTGATATCCTGATCACAAAAATCTATTCGTATGTAAGAATTTAATTCCCCTTGTCACGCTTCCTGACATTTATCTGGACATTATCATTTACGTCGCTCTGGTAAACACATCAAACGTGAGGACTTACAGTCCTAGGGAAGCATTCTCATTAGTGTTTTAAGTGTTAGTAGTACGTTTTTATTTTTATTTTAAGACCGCGACGTATTCTTCTCGAAGCGAGAAAAAAAAAACCAAATACTGAGAAACTACCGTAGACATATGTTTTTGTAGTGAGGGTCCACCTGGTTCCTATCTTCCGTTGCCTTCGTTTATTCTTCCAACCACCTTCTTTCTTCGTATTTAGTTGTTCACGAGGTCATCGGTCTTCTTCAGTCTGCTTGGTGAGTTGCCGCGTAGCCGTGCCGCAAATCGTTGGCCAAACGATCAATTTGGCCAACTCGCATTTCGCCCGCATGAAGTACGATGTGAACCGACGCACAACGAGAACAGTTGTCGGTGATCGACAAGCTAACTGCTCACCGAGGTCCGGTTATCGGCCAACGCCGCCGCCGCCACCGCCTTGAGCCTGCATAGAAGAAGCACGGGCGTATTTCGGGGCCCACCGAAGGTCGTTGCCGAGGTGATGAAGAGAACGTGAGGCGTCAGTGGCGGCAGCAGCGGCAGCAATAACAACAACAACAACAGCAACGCGATACGGTTCGAGTTCGTCAGCAAGAGAGTCTCGCAGGGGGATGGATCGAAAGCATCGCATGGCGCCGCACATTCAATGCACTCTATCGGGAAGTTGGTTGTTTTTTTTTCTGTTTGTCGTTTGCTGATGCATGCACGCGTATGAGCGCCTGCGTATGTCTGTTACCTCCGTCGTGTTTTACTTCGCGGACCACCACTACAAGACAGGCAAGCTGGCTAGGCTTGGCGGTACGCTTCGCGTTCACTTAAAGTCACGCGCGAGGCGGCGGAGAAGGAGGAGGAGCCGAAGGAAGCGTGACTCCTGATCGGGCGGGCCCCCATGAGAATTGGGTAGACGTCTCACGACGACGACGATGACGGAAACGTTACCGGTGCTGTTGCTGTGTTCTGCTGCTGCCGCTGCGGCTACTGCCGCCGTTACACTACTCTAGCATACGTTTTCCCCTGTTAGAGTGAGAGAGAGAGAGAGCGCGCGCGAATATGCCAAGGAAAACGACTCAAAAGGACGCCATTGGGAGTCTTTCGACATAGTCACAACAGTAACTTTCTCCTCTCATATTTCACGGCGGCAGAGGTAGATGTAAGCACAGCCGCGGATGCCTATACATACATCAATGTAGGCAGACGAACAGACAGACAGACAGACAAATAGATCTACATGCACACCGATGCACGTCGCAGATGCATGGTGCCGGCCTATATATATACAGGCCAACCCATCCAGGATGTATATATGCCTGTGTGTCTACTGTGTACTCTCGTATAGGCGCACCACTGTACCCACTAGATCGGGCCGGCATTTCATTGGCCGGAGGGATGAACCGTTCGGGTTGAGGCACGGGCATGGCACGATTGTCTTTGCTACTCCTTCAACTCTAACGACTAAGACTACTTTTAGCTATTTCTCATTTAATTTTTTAATCATCTGAACCATCTAATTTAATTATAGCGTTTCTTACATATATATATATATATATATATATATATATATATATATATATATATATATATATTTTTTTTTTTTTTTTTACCGAAGCCTTCTTCATGGCGGAGGCATTGCCATTGCACCTCGGCAGGGCTGCGACCTGCCATTTTCTATACCTGGGAAATATTAAGCAAACCATTTTTTAGACTTCAATATATATGAAGATGTCGCTAGATTGCTTTTATAAACATTAGTATTTTGTTGTAATAGCATACCCGCGCTGCAATGTCTGGCGATTTGGTTTATGGCCCCAATCATAATCGTGCAGATATCTTCTTAGCAGGTAATGCTTTTTACGATGCGTATCATTACGGTGGTCGTGTTCATTGCGACCTATTTACGTATCTACATACTATTGTTTCACAGTCTAGAAGCACTATCTTGAAACTTGGCAATCACCATAGGCCATATTGCTCAATTTATCACAGCTCGACTGCCAGAAAATCGTCGTGCATAGTTGGTATTGCCAGGACAGGAGCGTCCGGATACTTTTGAGCGATCCCCCCTCCCTCCCTCCTATCAACGACACGTCCTGCTGTAGAAACCACGGATGCGTGTTCGATATGGCTGATGTCGAAGCTCAACAAGACCTACTTGCTCGCGTCGCTATTCGTTGCGCTGCCACTTCGGCATTGACTACTTCACCCACTTCCGTTTAGTATGCTAGACCAACGCGAAACTGCGTCGACAGGAAACGTGGGTGAAATAGGTCATAGAACAGGTCGGAACACTTCGATACGAGGTGATGATGCTAGAAGGACGCAACAGTCATAGGTCAATGTCGAGTACGACACTCAAAATTGGCTCCGTTCTAAAATTGTGGTAAAACTACCAACAGAGAAAAAAACACAAGATTCGCCTTCCGCAATAGGCGAGCTCACTAGAGTCACTATAGTTATGTTCAGATAATCTACAAGTTGCTAACCGTATTGTGCTGTAGGTCTCTGGCAAAGGAATTTTCAGAAAACCATAAAACCATTTTTCGAAGAACAGTAAAACGTTGGACCGAGTTGTAAAGGGTTCTCTTCCCAGCAAACGAGTCTATCTTCGCCTAATGTTGTTTTCTAAGATGAAGCTCGTTGTCGAGACAAGCAGCACCTAGCCAGACAAAAATGCACGTGCTTTTGTGATTAGCGACTTGGCGTGATATCTGAGTTGCTGTGTACAATTTGTTGAATTATTGCGGATGATATTTTTTTGAGGATTTGTTAAAATAATATTGCAAGTAAATTATGGCCTCTTTCCGCTGCCGAAACCCATACGCTTCACAGTACTCTTTTTATTTTACTTTCTGTACATTGTAAGACGATGAACGTCATACGGCGAGATGTTGTGAGGAACCGAGCAAGATGGCTTAGTGGCAAAGCCTTTGCCTTGCATTCGGGAGGACTGGGTTCGAGACCCAGACCGGCCACTCTTAAATTGCTTTGCATGGTTTCCAATTTAGACAAGGTACATGCCGGAGTGGAAATAAAATTAGCCATGACATGAAAAACCCGTACACGGGCATTAGCCTTACGGAACATTTAAAAAAAACAAAATAAAAAAAAGGAGGCGAACAACACAAATACAAACACTTAAGGGGCAAATTACTCCTAGTTAGCTTTATCAGCGATAAAGTATGAAACTAACAAGAGTAACATTGAGTCGTCTGCTATATTGATGATACTGCTAGTAAAACACAATTATAGCGACAATAATGAAGCTGCTTTTCAGGAATAGAGAGCAACAAGGCCCTCCTGCATTGTTTCAATGTGTCGTCAGGCCACGTCGTAGCATTGGGATACACCTAGCAGACCGCATAGGGTGCCGAGTAGTGGACACCCGCACCACACTGGAAAAGATGCAACGACACCATCGTGTCTTGGCGACCTCAGGACTTCTTACGGCCAAGCGGCTGGATGCACCTGGATGAAGAAATAGTCGTAGAACGTGTGAGCGTTTTTTGTTAAGATTAACGTCATTGTTGTATTCCGGTAGCGTAGCAGGCGCCCTCGTCGGTTACTTCGGCGCCCATTATTCAGTACTCCAAACACGATTTTGGGGCGGCCCTGGCGTCACGCAAGCCGTGCACGCGGACAAAGGAGGCTGCGACTGATTCATGCTGTTTGTCACGGATCGGTCTGTGGTCTATTTGGAACGCTCGTTAAACTCGCTCAATGTCGTTGATGGAGTTGACTCGGCATCGGCGTTGGCAGTCACCACCCGTACCCGGCGACACGGTCTAGTTCACCGACAAGCCGGCACAGCAAGTCAAATTTAACCTCTGTTTGTAGCCTTTAGTTACCCGTCGCCTGCAAACCACAGACCTTGCAAGTGTATTTCGGGCCGCTATGTTATCTCGCCCGGTCGTCACTTTTTTGTTTTGGCTGTTTGCTTGACGTATGGCCGAATAACAAACACGTTTTGGAACTGTTACGAGCACAATACGTTGGGGCTCTGAGATCGCACATGAGACTCGGTTCGACGACGGGTGGTGAAACTTGCTTGTTGCCGTTGCTGCTTTTGTCATGGTCATTTGGGGTCATATTTAGCGTTGTTTTTGTTAAATAGCTTGCCTTAAATGCTATTACTCAATCGTTGGATGCCATCACTAAGCAATGAGGCATTTTAAGATGTGCTCATGTGAGTGGGATTAGATACACACCCACATATATATATATATATATATATATATATATATATATATATATACATTTAGGCGACAATACAGGACGCATGTCTGCCGTCTGTATGCCATGTAGCGACAGCTTGTCGCATCACGTTACCTCGGGATAATGGACACTGATCCAAATTGGCGAGGATGTGGCGACACCACACAAGGGAGGCGTGCAATCTAGAGGTAGATAAGTAAGCTACGCCTCTTGTTATATTAGGGTGGCTGGCAGGAAGTAACGATGGGGATAGGTCAAAGGGAACGTTTAGCCGATGATTCTGTCGGTTAGTGTCTGAACATTCGCGTCTGTCTCGGCGGACTCAACCTCGTCTCGTCCGGCCATTAAGAGGTCATCCGAGCCCCACACTGCCTTTTGGAGGCAAAGCTTCAACACCACAAACATTTGACGCTTCCTCCGTCGTGCAGAGATGACCGCAGTGCTTAACTAGCGCTCTACGTTTCTCCACAAAAAAAAAAAAAAAACTTGCAACCTGCAGAGGTCAGTAGTGCCTTAGTTCAACCGGGTGGCCGAATTGTCGGTCGAAATGAAACGAACACCGCCACCACCATAGCCCCGATTGTTAGCAGTTGCTGAAGAATTGTTGTCGAGCCAATCGGTGGCGTGGTGCATTCGCCTGCGCCTTGCGACCGGAGAGACAGGCACGCGCAGGTTCGAGTCCCACCGTTGCACATTTGTATTTATGGGGGTCCGTCCATGAAGTAATGCAACAAGCAGTCGCATAGACGTTGAACCTTGGCTTAGTGTCAGTCCGAGAAGTATTTTCTTTTCGCTGAAGAAGAATTATTATCTTATAGTTTTTAGCAGTATCGCTGCCTTGTGGATAAGTAAGAGCTGCTACTATCTTGGCTCGGCGACCGGAATCAGACCGTGCCGAACAGTTGCAACTCTAACGACAGGTTATATATGATTGAACGCCTACCGGTAGCTGTTACGACTAGTTAGTCATATATGACCATTACAACTATCCATTTGATTATTGGCGACAACGGAAAAAATGTCCGTCCGTCAAACTACGCGGACAGCAGACAGTGCGTCGACACGCAGCGATAACTAGACTCGATGGATCGAGCAATGCGGCTGGGTGTGTGCCGGTGTTTAGCTGCTATGAGAGCTTGTTCCGCCAGCACGACGGAACGGGCAGAATGTATTTTTTTGTTGTCTACGTGTCTGTGTTATGGATGCATACGTATCCGTATGTGCGTGTACGCTACGGATATATGTGTATGTCGGTGTTAGTTTTGGTCGACTGAGCGTGACCCGTCACCGACCTTGCCGGGACCCTACCGCCTATACAGCGACACAATGGTCGATGTTATGATCTACAGCGATCGGTATCGTCGTCCTCGTCCAAAGTTGTTGTTGTTGTTGTTGTTGTTGTTATTGCTGTTGTTGTTGTTGTTGGCGTTGTCGTTGTTGTTGTTGTTATTGCTGTTGTTGTTGTTGTTGTTGGCGTTGTCGTTGTTGTTGTTGTTGTTGTTGTTGTTTTTGTTGTTGTTGTTGTTGTTGTTCTTGTTGGCGTTACGCAATTCACTGATTGATGCTGTTATTACTGTTGCTGCTTTCGTCGATGTGTTCGTCGTTGGCGTTATCGCTGCTATGTCTGTTTTGTCGTGTGTTTGACGCTGTTTTTATAGGTGTTTTTGCTACTGTAATCAGTGTTATTAATCTGCTGTTGATCTTGGTATTGTTGTTGTGATTATGTGATTCTTTCTGTTTGCGCTGCTGCTATTGTGATCTATATATGCTCTTTATCCTTATTTAGCTAATTTAGTATCTGATTTTGTTGTATAAACGTATTAACTACCAATTATTGTTAGTTTCGGATGCATTTTCGCATTATGATACCCACAACGAATTGAGCCAGCTGCAGATGGCAGATACAGCAAACGACAAGGAAACTCCGTCGCTCTCCCGTGGCTTCCACTTCATGCTTTAGATGATTTGTTTAATAATCTGAAAGTGCATATTTTTAATCATAGTTTCCATTTACATTTGCAATACCATGGATCGGATAGTTCCTAAAGCCACCAGCTGTATTTATTTGTTGTATACATACAGATTGCTTTTGTTTGGTCGCACACTTTTCAAGCGCTTGGTAACACTATTCACCGTTAGACGTAGGGCAGGTTTCATTAAGTTAAGTGTAAGCCAGCGCACCATCTTTCTGGAATATCTTGTGCCCTTCACAAAAGTGAACCTGCTCCGAGGGAAGAACGACGTTCCTGAGGACCTCCGATTTATACACTTGGGCCGCCACAGTTCATGGCCGATCGAGAAAGAACAGCGGAGTTTTGCCATTTGAGGTAATGCTGCCTCAAACGGTGATAGAAAATTGAGTATACATGTTAGTGCCACAGAATATAATACTATATAATATGCATATACAGTAACTTTAAATATAAATATGTATGTATGTATATATATATATATATATATATATATATATATATATATATAATAAAACAGCCATGCTTATAAATGTGTATATATACTACCTCTAAATCTGCAAATCTCTTTAAATTGTGCATGTGTTGCACCGGTGTTCAAACCCGGAGCTAGCTGTATTAGAGCCCCCAACTCCATCCATATATATATACATACGACCTGCTTTTGAAATCCTATTTGTGAAAGTAGTCCATAAATTTCTACGTTTTACCAGGTACGCATGCTGTTACGCACGGCATGGCTGTGTTTAGGTTAGCAGGCCTTATTTTGGCAAGGCCTGCTGCTGAGAAGCCCTAACCGATTTATTCTCTCGTCCGCTTATCTCTCCCGTGTTTATTTTTAGAGCCGCTTCGATTAGTACGCATTCTTTCCTGCCTATAGAATAAGAAGGAAAAGGAAAATATATCCCTTCTGTGTGCGGCAAGGTTCCGCTCTGTGGGCAGATAGCTCCAAGGCGTTCCGCACCGCGCCGAAGCATCAGCAGCAGCTGCAGCAGTATCGCTACGCCTTGACTCCGAAGTTACGGTTCCTGCACTCGACTGCGGTAGGTCGCCTATCATGACAGGATCAGGACTGTCTGTGTTACATTCTGGCTTCTCTGAGCTGAAACGGCTGCGTTAGTCTCCAACAGACCGGGTGACGGACTCACGGCGAAATGGCCGGCGTAGAGATCTAGGTAGGCGCCGGCAAGCGCAGTGTTCAACCTAACACAAAAACCACGCTCGAATGTCTTGCGTTTAATCACGCATGCGCAGTGAACCATTGCGACAATCTGCAGGAAAGGATTGGCTGCAGCGATTACAACGACCAGAGAACAATGATGGCAGCGACAATAAGAACAGCAGCAATAGCGATAGAAATAGCAACAACAACAAGGTATTTTTGTTATTTAAATTAACTACCGCCTCATCGAAGGCATTTCGAGTAAGTGTAGCAAAGTCAATCATTTAAAAATATCCCTCCAGATAGGATGATGTTAGCTAGCCTATTTATTGGAAAATTAAAATGATAGAAACCTCCCTCACTCAACACAGTGAATTAAAAAAAAAAAGATTTGTCGTAAGGCCCGTGTACGGTTTTTATGTCATGGCTAATTTTTAATCTGCTCCGACATTTACCTTGTCTAAATTGGAAACCATGCCAACCAATTTTAGAGTGGCCGGTCTGGGTCTCGAACCCAGTTCTCCCGAATGCAAGGCAATGGTTTTGCCACTCAGCCATCTTGCAGTTATCACAAGAATAAAAACGTGCCTACCATGCGTTTAGTGCAAGCCACCTTAGCTTGACTGCAGCGTCAAAGCGTTTCCATAGAAACGCAGTAATAGTTGGAAAGTAATCATGAACAGAAAAACAAACTGAAATGCAACTAATGCCGCTTTCAATTCGATACGTACCTGGACCACCCTCCGTTCCCTACGGGCTTGAACCGTTGTGCGGCATATCTACAGTGCACCGAGGGCCGACCATGGTGAGATATCAAGGGTTTCCCCCAAAGTCCATGTGGCATCATGGTCGCTGACTGATTTAGGCGGTATACGGTTTCTCATCTATCGTTAATGAGCACCGCTAACAGATTCGCAAATTCGATCAACAACGGTGGATCGAACCGGTCGGACACGCCAGACAGAAGACAACCATGATAAACTGGTGCACTATTCCTCTAGACCATGCCGCCACAGACTGCATGTGCTACAAGCTGCTGAACTGCAAAACGGACTACAGTCATAATTCGTTGCCTCACCTGCAAAAAAGTTTCCGTGCCTGAGCGACAACAGAAGAGCAACCTCTTACGTTGAGCACACATCCACTATGCAGGGGCATTGTATATAGTAGGTAGACTTCTCATGAGGCACGACACACTGACATAGACACGGACAATAAAGCTTACGTCACTAGATTTCCAAAAAAACTCCGTATTCCACTAAAACTTTGAACATGACAGTCCGTAGGCTTCAGGCACACGTTTCCAGCACCGATAACTTTATGAGATTAATTACAGGGATTTACGAAACGTTTTACATTTGCAATCGTTCTTATTGTCCATGACATATACCGGCTAGAAATCGACTATATATATATATATATATATATTATATATATATATATATGGCCAATTGCATTCAAAAAGTGAGTCGTCCACAGGAAGAATTCACTCGTCCACACACGTTAGCGGACCTCTTGGTGGCTGAGGTCCTCGCGGGACAAGAGATATGGGTTTTCACTGATTGTCCTGGCTGTCGTCTGCCAAAAATAAAGACAGGCAAAAGAATACGAGATAGAGATGATAGAGTGCAAGAGAAAGAGGGAGGGGAGGAGAAGGAAAATATGCTCTAGCGAATGGAACTCGGGCAATTCGGCACACTCAATGAACATAGGATTGCGGCAATAGCCGAGCTGAACTCGAGTTCGCCTGAAGAGGCGAAGAAGATGCCGCGGACAGTGCAGCCTGTCCAGTCGCGCCGAGCCCAAGCCCTCTGATTATGACCAACACAAATATTTGCTTACGGCCACACCGATATGCTAGGCTTCGTCGGCCGCTCACCGCTTACCCCGCGTACTGCGTATAGCGTAGCCGTCGGCGAGCCCAAACGCACTCGTTGACGGCGACGCCCGTACTGTCAACCCGGGCTCATCGTCCATCTGCCAACCGCACACAAATCCTACGTCGATCAATCGCCCTAATCATTACCACTCTTGCTGTTACTTTTGCTGCTACTAGAACCATTAATATTATTATATATTACTATCACGACGAGGACGACGACGACCTCACCGATTAGTCAACAGGATCGAATGGGGCGCCGGAAAAGATCGCTGCCGACTCTGATATAGATGAGTCGCCGGTTTGATTTGGGCGCGACGCATACGATTTTGATGCGATCTTTATTGAAATTCGGAGGTCCGTATTTACGTTATGATAAATTAAAGACATATTTTTATTATAATTTTCATTATTAATATCATTATTTAATATATCGTCATCTCGGGTGTGAATGGTATTCCTGCCCTTCTTCTAAGGGCTCTCCTTACTATAGCGTTGAGTTCAGCGTGTCTTGTGAGTCTGCCTTGTAGTTAGCTTAACGGGTGCAGGTCGTCAGAGTCAACAGGTTGGCCGCATGGCAGACATGAGAAAGGCTGGCAGACGGGGGCGCCTATGTTAAGGGCTGAAGCCATGCGGAAAGAGTTTTAAGTCCAGCGTGCGGCTTCCACTATATGAATGTTGAGCCGCTAGAAAGACGGCGCGCTCTTTTGTTGATGTCAGACTATTAATTATTTCTTATGCGGACTTTTTAGTTTTGTAAGCGTTAAGCAGATGTTGGCTCACGGGCTCTCTCGGAAGATTGGGACCGGTTTGACTCCTGACAGTGGTATCTGTCACCATAGTCGCCTTTTTGGTTCATTATTTCCACCCTCGTCAATTATTGATTCCGGAGAGCCAAACTGATTTAGGATGCTGCATAGCACACTGCAGCTAGATCTGTAGTTCTTCCGATTCTAAGACCTCCGTTTCTGATGATAAATCTAGCTCTCTCCACATGTTCCTTTCTAAGTTAATCTTAGTATCTCGCTTAGAATGTTTCTGGTGGTCTCGTCGTAAGCTACAAGACCTTCAATGTATTTAAGATTCTGACACGTTCGAAGCATGTAGACAAATCTTGATGAACAAAGACTGTGTCTCCCACAAACAACACAGAGCCACCTGCGGGTGCATACCTGTCAGTCGTGGGCGGATCTACGGATCTTTAACAGGGCCTCTTGTTTAACATCGAGGGCGAGTGTTCCTTCGGGCGTTACAGGAGCACCTTGAACATCTAGGGTACCCCGAGTTGCACGAGATATTCGAGGAAGTGCTCCCATGATTACTTGTTTAGCTTGCGCTTGATCTTCAGGGGTACCCCGGAGAGCTAAAAGCTCGCAATTGGCCGCGTTGGGTGTCATCCTCCTGGTTCCCCGAAGTCCAATATAGACTGCAATTCCCTTGCCACGACATTAACGGGACCTCCCCAGACAGCGTCGTCCAGATACCAGACAGGGGCTCTGCAGACTTGATACCAGATCAGAAGTGCCGAGGCAAAACAGAGCTGGTCCCAATGGTTTCCCTGTTGAATTCCAGTTTGTGACTCTATAGCTATATCTGTTTCAAGCGAGGATTGAAGAATCTGTATAACCCTGCATCTTATCGAATAGAGTCGTGGAGCTTTCCTCTTTACTTCGCCGAAAATGATGTCCCTTCTTATTGTGTTAAACGCATTTCAAAAGTCTAGTTTGAATAGTACTTTTGTGGGACTTTCTGTTGTCAGAAAAGCTCGTGTAGCGTGTACAGTAGCATCTGCTCCTCCTCTAATGACTGCATCAATTTGAACGGGGTGAAACCGCAGCAACAATGACCCGTATATTATTATTATTATTACCGACACCGGAATCGGTCACGGATTTCTGTGCTCTTCGGTTTTCGGCGCGACTTCGTGTATTTAATCAGCGGATCTGTGTTCATCCGTGTGCATACGTGTCTAAACGTGATCGTTTTTCCGAGCTCTTTGCCTAGGCGCACTGACCATGCGCCTAGATTACACTGCTGCTCTGTTTGGAACGTCAGTGGAGACACTTTCCCTGTTGCTCATTTGGCTACTGATTGCTCTCTCATGCCACTTGTATTTCTCCTGGCTCCTCGTCTACTGTGCTATCGCAAGTCTGTACGGACTGCAAACTGAAAGCCCCTGCCGGCAGGTCATGCCAATGTTCTAAGTTGCACAGCTGACCTCATGAATATCGCGCTTCAGCAAAGCCATGAACTTTCTTTGGTTAAATCGGAATTTTATGCGAACAAATTAGATCTGGCGATCGCCAAAATAGAATTAGTGACTCTAAAGACAAGGATAGAGAGCAACATCTTCGAATTCAGCACCGTTTGACAACCTGGGGGACAAATTCGTTTCTTGTTTCTAACATTTCCCTCAGCGAAGCGGCTGCGAAGTCAAAATGCAATATTTTACTACATACATGATTCTTAGATTTTCGTCGTAAACATTCTTGCTTCTATATCAAACATAGTACTCAAAAGACCTAGCTTGCCTAAACACAGTCCTGTGTTTTTTTTAGGGTAGCATACGTTCGAGCAATAGGGGCACTTTCGTAGACTATGAGATACGTGAAATATGATATTTATCCTTCTGTGAGTAGTTTTCGACGATGACACGCTATTGGTGAAACGAAGGAGCGGCGTGCTTAAGCTAAAGCAGAATGTTGGGACTCCTCAGGGAGACCCACTAAGCTGCATCTCGTTCACGCTGCTTCTAACCGGTCTTGGTCAAGACGTGCGTCAAATGTTTCAATATGCCGTGGTGGTAATGTATGCTGATGACATCGTTGTTGCTCACCGCAACATTGGTGCCACTCGTGTACTCATGCCATGGTAGAGGCGTATCTCAGAAAAAAGGACTGGAGATAAACTCACTTCGTCGCGGAGGACATCTGGCTGCAAACGACGTTATTCTTTGCTGCCGGAGGCCATTAGAGTTTGTAAACTCTTTCTCATACTTGGGTCTCCGGATGCACTACAAGGGAACGTTGCTCACTGCACACATCGAGGACAGTGTTAACTCAGCACTGGCAGCTCTTTACGGAGAAGTTGGATATGTATGGCGACTGTCTGTTGGTACGGTAGTGCGCTTGTTTATGCTAAAGACTTTGCTAAAGTTGGCGTATAGTTTAGACAGAGTGTAACACCTGACACCTGAGATAGGCGTTTGTAGGGAGTTTCATGAGGACTATGGTACTTAGTGTATTTATCGGTTCTGCTCGCAGCAATGCTCTAAGTACCACTCGGTTGATTGTCCGGTGCGAAGTGTACTTTTTCCCTCGGTGAACGGCGGGACAACAAATGAATATTTAATAATACCCTGAATCCTCTTATACGTACTCTATGTGAGTGAACTGCATATGATTGATATAAATATGATATATTATGTTTTGCCCAACGGATTGTCCATAGATTTAATGCCATTATTGTCCATGGATACAGTGTTATTCTTCACTTTTTATAGTCTGCTTTCTCTAATGCGTTTTCGCCTTGTTGAGACTTGTACAGATATTTGTTTGATTGAAACAGGCTAAGCAACAGTTTTATACAACGCTTTGAAAATAAATTGTTGACATTCCTAAGATATATACCACTTGTCTAGTATGATTGGGCAGTTCGAATGGAATTATCGAACTGCTCCGTTTGCTCCTATTCGTATTGTTTTGGTAAACTTGATGATATATATATATATATATATATATATATATATTTGTAATGCACAGGTAGCAAAGCCTTTAGACGTACAAAAGATGTGAAGTTGTTTCTTTTTCTTTCTTGCTTGCAGGCTGACACCAGAGGCCGGCAGTTGCGGCTCGCAGCCTTACACCGAATAGCACCTCAGACGCGAAGACCGCAAACGCGTGCACATGTCCCTGCATTCGATGGGGAAGGTCACCGACAACCCTATGCACGCCCATCTCTCTATCTGGCAGGCTGTCTTACTCGAAGTATATATGTAGGCTCGTGTTCAGGCGTCTGTTTAGGTGCTATCAGGAAAAAAACTTGTATATACGTATAAGGCGGGCACGCCTACATGCGACTATGTACCGCTTCGATAACACACACACCTGGGGGACTGTAAGTCTTGTACGGCAGGAGAGGGCAAGAACCCCTCCACCCCCCGCCTGCGTGCAGAACGAATAGCACGAAAAGAAATGAAAACGACAGGGAGACGAACGAAGTCGAGAAGACGACGAGACGAAGACAAGACAGAGAAGGACGACGAAGGATTTCGTGGTCAGGCCACCTCACGGTGGCCGACCAGGTACAGAGATGTCGGTATGTCTGCCTGTTAGCCGGCTGAGTGCCGGCAGGTCGTCCAGCTGTAGCAAATCACACTCAAACGACGGGATCATGGCCAAAGGCCGTGAGCTAAAGGGCCTACTTTGGCATCGAGTGATCCCAGAGGCAGAGGAAGCACGAGAGGGAGATATAAAGAAAAATGCGGGTAAGGGAAATGTCGCAATATGTTGTATTGACTTCCGCTGCTGCAGAAGTCTTCCTTCGGCTGTGCACCACCACAACTATGCGGTACCACGCCGCGCTGAGCATCTGATTGTTCTGAGTGATGCTGACTATTGATCCGCGGAAGAATCAACACGAACAGGCATGCTCAATTGTGATTTGTACTGCCAATTCAGCGTCGGCTGAAATCGGCGTCCAGAACGCCGTGTAAAAGTGGTACGAATTCAAAGTAGGTAATAATACGTATATGAAACTTAGGTCATGTCGTTACGTCTACCGCCTCACCTGACAGCACCTATAAAAGACGCAGCATCTAACATTCGATAGCCAAAAATAACAGTTGTCACAGAAACTGTGGCGCACGTCAATGTTCGTAATTTTATTTACGTGTTATCCCATATGCTTCAATAGAACTATTCCACACTAGGCATCTGCCGTGCGATTATATTAAACTTGTGAGTTGAAACTATGAGGTTGCAACTCGTCGCTGCAAAGAAGATCCGCTAGTTCAGGCGTGGACTATACAATTGAATTTCGCATGCCTTGCAGGTTTGACTGTAGGCACCGGTTGTACAGCAATACATTCGACTAGGTCAACAGCTTAACAAAACTAATCTACACTAGCAACTTGTATTCCGTTAGCCTCTTATCAGTACCCAGTACCAATGCCGTATGGAAGAGAAGATGGAAGATTTGCGCGTTAACTGCAATTCTCTGATAGGAATCGTGTTCTTAGAGATTTTTCTCTGTAGGTTGGGTTTTTCCGTTTGAAGGATGTTTTAGTATGTTCCAAACGCTCCTCTGTTCTCCGAGCCATTACAAACATAGGCTGTTGGATTCCACTGCCCTATAATCCGGCACCTTCAAGGTGAACAGGTTTTACCACAGTGGCCAAGCATCCTTTTTACAGAAGCTGCAAAAAAAGCTTTTCCACCTGCAACAGCAGGAGTAGCAAAGTCCGCGCGCTGCCCAAGCCGCGCACGATAGGGCTGGCAAATAGACGAAAAGCGTTTTAGCGAAACGTCAATCAGGATTTAAGCTAAACTAACTAGATGACGCTTAGGCCTTATAAGCATGCACCACAACACACCGCACCGCCCAGAGCGCAACCCACTAGCAGAGAACTCACGGTCCATTCATCGATTCGACAAAATCTCTGCAAAAACCTAAGTCACGTGTGAGTTCGTATATAAGTGGCGAAACACAAACCTACTGGACTTGTACACATCGGGGCTCGGGCTAGCATGATCGTCAAATGCCATTGTGTGTCTGTTATTCCGAAAATACATACTGGAGACGGCACGGCACGGCTTGGCTAGAAATCAGCGACATTTATGCTTATTTCTCTGCATACGAAGAGCTCTCAGCGGTTGACACAAGCTTACACGCAAGGTTACGTCTCGACAGAAATGCACAAAAAACCGTCACCATGGCATGTTGCGAGAGAGTCTGGTGGAGAGGGATTAGCTCCCTTCTACTTAAGATCACACCTTTGAGCAAATTTCATACGCACAAGCACAGACTCACAAAAAAAGCTTCGTCGTTTGAATTGCCACAAAATGTTTGCGAACTCTTAAGCAATGTAACAACCATTTCGTGCATCAAATGTGGTCTCTGGATAATAACACCGCCGCCGATAATATAATATGGATAATGATAAGATGGCACAGGAGAGCGCATTCCCGCTATATCCTAACAAGAACGCGTTTTTCGCACTATAGCCTTCTCTATGCAGAAATTTTATAATAATAATAATATTTCTGTTTCTCAACCTACAATCGGTGACTGAGCCAGCGGCCATCGACCTCTCATTTCGGTCCTCATCAGGTGCGCCACGCAATCTGGTTCGAAGCTGAAACGCCCAGGGAAAGTGGTAGTTCTGAACGATATCGTTCGTCGTACTTAAGTCGCCAATTGAAACGTCTCTCATTCGACATTTGAAGCGCAAATTCGACATTGAAACGTCTTGCGAACAAACGTAACGAAACGCCTGACGGAGTTCCCTACAAGAAATACGGAATTGCGGTCTGCGAAATACGATGGCCGCTGTCCATAGTGTTTCGCAGGTCTCTAGAGGATAGGCAAATGCCGCATGCGTTCAGGCACGCAGTCGTCTGTTCCGTGAATAAGAAGATGGGTGGGGCAAGGCAGGCCCAAAGAACTAACGGCCCGTCTCGTTTACTTCTTGAGCATACTATACTACAATGCTAATGGACAGAGCCTCTTCTTTACGAATAATATGCGCTACCCCTAGCCACTTTACCACGCTTCAACTGCTACAAACTCAAATGAGTGAGCTATTATAAGTGAGATCTCTGTTGAGATTAAGTTAGCGTTTGAATCAATGCGCGCGGCACGCTTTAAAACCGTTTTATCCAATACGGTATAGTTAAGAAAATATGTGATTGGATCTCATCATTTTTGAAAAGGAGACTTCTGACGTGCGTGTGAAAGATAGTCTAGCGCCAAAATCACTTAAGGCTGCCTGCAAGGAGCAATACTAAGATTCCGCGCGCGTGCATATACTATGCACTGACTCTTACTGCATGTCTATGGCCAATATATTTGTCGGGCGACTGTACCACCAAAAGCATAACATGAAAGTGCACGAATCTGCAACACCTGTACCAGCGTTGATGCAATTAAATAAAGTGGGTTAAAAATGTATGCAAACTTTTGATTGAACGCAGTGGTAAAAGCTGTGGTCATTTGTTTTTAACCACCGCCTAGTCTGAAAGCAGTTGTTTATCAACAATGCCAACAATAAATAAGGCAGCCAACAGAGTTGCTTTAACTTTAAGGGCAATGCTCTCGAGAATGTTGCAGCCAATACAAACTCAGTGTGTGAAAAAGGCCCCTTCGCTATATTTAGGACTAGTGACACAGGTTATAGTTAGAGCTGCTCTGCGCATGCGTATAAGGGACTGTGCAGTAACGTTTATCTGTTACAGGCGATTGGCAATCTACCCTGTTGATGTACTGCTGTTCTACTAATGAGTGTTAGAGCAGGCTCTATGCTAGAAAAGTCGCTCCACTTAGAAAAAGGGCGCTGGTAAGGTTCCAGATGCAGGTTCCAGGTGCCATAGCGGCGATTGGGGGCACAGTAACATCAAACCGTTTTCTTATTTTTCTACATAACAAAAACATTTCATTAGACGAGATCGTGCCACAGCAACTTAGCCCATTACGAGCGTCTAATATGTAGTTGCCAGAGCGTTAAAAAAAAATGTATGCCATGTAGTAAAAAGTGTATGTAGCTTGGCGCAGTACCAGGACGCGAATTATGCACAAGCAAATTGATCTGTTCAAATAAAGCCCCCCTGCTAAAGGGTGTGTAAAATAATATATAATATCAGCTACAGAGGACTATCAACAGACCAATCTAATGTCGATGCTGCTCTCTCGGGTGCAAACTTTCCAATTTATGAACATATGTATTTTATAAGTAGAAATCTAAATGTATATTGTGTATACGCACTAAATGTCAACTTTATAGGACACAACTAGGTATATTACACGATAAAGTGTGAAATAAATTTTATAATATAAATGTAAAAAAGTTCCATATATATATAATATATGTTCGTGTGTGTAGGGCCTGGCACAGAAAGTGTGACGACCAAGAGTGAAAATGACGACGAAAAGCCCCAGTGGCATGGAAGCTGTGGGCTCTGTTATCTGCTTTTGTGCAACTAGGACGTAACAGTTTCTCGCTGCTAGTCGTACCCCCAATAGTTTTCAAAAGCTCGTTTTGGCCTATATACATATACGTGCATATGGTAGGTCGTCTGCGTCGACACCTCACCGCACAGGAACATCACCGCCGCCTGACACAGCCCTGACACCTGACACAAACACGTGCCTAACTTGTTTATAATATATATATATATATATATATATATATATATAAGTCATGTAAGTGCTGTTAGGCTGTTGATAGTGACACTCCTTCTTCTGCAGCCCTCCGCTGTCGTTTATCGCCCCCCGGCGCTCGCGGCTGCCCTCGTTTCCCGCCCGCATCTTTATTAGGCTGACATTACAAGCCAGCAGCTAAGCTCTACAAAGTCACGCGAGATTCGTGAGGAGGCTCCACGAGTGCAAGAATTTGTAGGACCCGCGGCGGCGTTTCGTACTGCAGTTGTGACAGAAGTGTGTGCCGTCTACAAGGCTTGTATTACGGCTTTAGTTTACACCATGTTTTACTAGAACTATGGTTTTGCTGCTTCTCTTGCTATTCCTACGATGAATGTAATGTTAGTGATTAGTCACCCACTACAATGCGTTCATCATTCGAAGCGTCGTAACTTCGTCACCTTGTCGACGTCGTTCGCCTTGCAGCACAGGCGGGCGTTTCAAATCTAAGAGTTTCTCGCATTATCCCCACCACTGATCACCACCCTGAACCACATCCCTACCAGTACCATCACCGTATCTGACGTGATCAGAACAAAGGTTAAGCGACCAAGGGAGCGTTTGCTAGACGCTAGGCTGGGCAAATGCAACCACTTGTATAAGACAACGTGCATTATTATCCGGCAGAAAACACTCCTAGTCAACCAGACATGCAAATGCGCACTTGACCCTAATGCTCAAAAGGTGATCCCAGACCCAGATGACCGGAGGTGAGTGCTTCGAACCTCGCTAAATCAAGCATACTAGGACTGCGAGTTACGCACATACTCGCATAGAGCGACAACGCATCTAGCGCTTTTTTAGGAGGTGATTATCCTCCGTCCCCTCCGGGTTCGGAACCGCCGTGAGGCATAACGTCAATGCGCCGAGGG
>QVRM01000069.1:0-24571 GCA_003439945.1 Dermanyssus gallinae
GACACAACAGCTGTATTGCCCAACGAAATATAAAGGAGTTGTATACAAAATTTAACATCACTTTAGCAGCACGGCTTTCTGCCCTGTCGGTCAACGGAGGGGCTGTGACAAACGTTGTCCAACAACACATTGGAACTCGCCTCCAGGGATGGCAAATGCCGTCTGCATCAATTTCAGGACCGCTTTCGGCTGTGCAGCCGCGCGATTGTCTCTTCACTGAATTTAATTCTATAAGGATACTATATGAAACTTATCAGGGGTATACTACCTAGAAACTATCAAATGTGGAGCCCAGGTTCGTCAACGAGGAAGTTTACCAAATGACGGTGTTGCTCAGAGGGACAGCTAGTACGTTAAAATTCTCTATGGTCGCCGCCGCAGGATAAAACACAGCTTAATGGAACTAAAGCCCCGAGATGTGTGCTATGTCGATGATCTCATTATTATGATCTCTAATTATTATTGCACAATAAACAAAAGCTCATGGTCAACAGCATCGCAAAAGCAGGCCATGCTAAGTCAGAAGAACACGTTGTGCGTCTGGTGAGATTTGTGAAATGCGGCGAACTTCTAGAGAAGAAAAGAAGGATGTCAGTGATAAGGACTAACAGCACTGCCAACACCTCAATAGTTTGATGCAAGCCATCGTCAAAAAGCCCCTAACCTGTACGATCGGAGATCCGTCGTGTTTTATTATGACATAAGACGCCCGCCTGCATATATCTGTGACGTCCTGCCGCAAGGTGCTGGAAATCTCATGGAATATGCTACCGCACCTATCTCATATTCCTGACCCGCGCTTCGTCAGCTATTATCTGTTCCGCTTACTTTCAAATATTTTTGGTAGAAAAACTTTGAATGTTTGCACGGTGTTAAAAGCTGCCAATGAGAATTTCCGGAAATAATAGATTCTTTAAGAGAAAAAAGTTTAAAAATAAAATATTATCCCTGAGTGAAATGAGACCGTATATGAATAAATGAATTAAATTTATATGATTGGTATAGATTTATTTGGTTTTTCGCATATATGTATGTAGAGAAAATACTTGAGTAGACAAAACTCCATTATTTATTTTGTCGGATGTACTCCACTGTTTCACGTGTCATTGACCGATACCGTTTGCTACTGAACCGCATACACTAATGGGAAAAAAATCACTATCATGTATTATGCCCACTCGCGCATGACAGTTTAACGAAATCGACCCAGTCCTTTCGACGACTGTATTGGCTCTGTTCAGCCCGTTATTTATTGTATTTGTGAACGTTAGTCTCGTTCGTATAAACTCTATTTGTAAATACGCCTTATTTGTAATAAAGGAATTTCCTATTCTATATGAATAATATCTAAAATAAACTCAAATATATTTAAAAAACATTTTCAACTCGTGCGATTGATACCGCGAACCGTTAGCGGTTAGTCGAGGCCGCACGGAGCCGAAGAGCACGTCAGCGGTGTCCAAAATGAACGGCGGGGCGTCCTTTCGTGCCGAGCTCAGTGACGGCGAACGTGTTACCCCCCTGGGGTTCGTGCAGACCAGCCGGAACCCCGTGAACGCCGGCAGTCGTCACGAACAGCGTGCTCAGCTGATCGCCCCCAAAGCAGGCGGACGTGACGTTTCGCGAGGGGAATCTTCACCTCCGTTGAGTAGTTTACCTGTACATAACGCCAATACCGTCAAATAATGCCACTTTATTGCACGTTACCTCGTTCGTAATTGCTCATCTCGAGGCTATTCACGAGCGCACCTATTATATATATATATATATATATATATATATATATATATACACACATATATATTTAACACCCGGGCTAGGTGAATGTGTTCATGATACATCAAAGTGGCCCGGACATACCGCGGCGTGGTTCTCATCGCTTTGCTCCAGCACTGCCTGTATCGATATAAGTGTTCGTTAAGTATTTATTTCACTACAAAATTGGTAGACTATGTAACTGTACTCAGTGATCCTTGGCTAGGAAGAGGTCGTTCATTACCATATTGATGGCTATGACATGGCTCTCGTGCTCCAGGGAGAACAGAAGAAGGGCTTGATACTTGTCAAAAGCAATTTTAAACTCATTTCGGTCCACTGAAGCCACAATAGCTGAGCCCATAAAAATCGAGTCAGACCACACACACCCTTTCAAAGTAACTGCTGTGTACCGTCCACCCGTGGTGAACTTGACGTCTTCTGTAATAGCCACAAACACCATGTGATATTTGGAGATATAAACGTACACCACACAAAGAACGACGATCCTCACCTACTAAATCCAGTAAGTAGTAATACAAAAAAAAAGAATTAACTTGTTTTCGCAGTTTAATTCAGGAATTATAATATAAATATTATAATAAGTAACACTTACACATCTAGAATTCAATCGAGTATTTGAATCCATCCTAACTAAGCTGTGGCTACCACTACCGTGCCGCCAGGAATGACATAGAGGTTGAGAAACTTGTTGTTTTCTTATCGCGTCATGTCCATGAAAAAACCCTTTTAGCGTATTTGAGGACGTTTGACGACTGGTTAATTGACATGTGAACATGTTGACTGATGATCGGTAATCGAATGTCGAATCGAACATATGTGTTGCCTTTTCCTTGTGTCAGCGAACGAATGAATGGCACCTCCGATAGCGAGAGCTGTTGGCGTTAAACGTTGCCCACTACCCCCCGGAACCAATGAGGATGTACCTTTGCCAGATAGTCTGTGTCAGCCGCCATCTTCCGTCTATCTACCCTTATCAGCGGTCCGCCATAGCTAAAACTGTACCATCCGCTAGACAGCAGAATCAATGAATCATGTCTTCTCTCTCCCTTATAAGAGAAGAATTGCGGCAACATGGCCGCGCCAAACCGGTCGTCGCCGTCGTTTATCATTCTATCATTCATCTGGATGCGGCACAATTCCCGCTATTCGCACATAAGTCACGTAAATACGGTACAGCATGGCCGTTCATTTATAGGTATGTATATACATGTCGCGGTGTGCTCTGGGAAGCTAGTGCGTTAGTCATCTACAGGGGTGTCGCCGGTTCAATCCGTGCTTTCATATGCTCTCGCTCACGTAGCAAATCAGTATACGTAATCGAAATGCTAAATCAAACACCTTGCTCTACTTGTTTGTTTATTGTAACGAGGCCACAGCCATAGCAGTACTGTGCTTGCAACTAATAGGAGTATTGCATCTACTTCAAGGACTACTATGCATATATACGACTCGATGTGTGGATTGCTGCACACCGCCATCCCACGGATGGCTTCATCAGTCCAGCTCAACAGATAATTGACGTGCACATGCGTCAGAGGCAAATAGATGCCTCTGTATTTAGCGCTCCTACCTGTGGTCGAATCGATATGCAATACTCTGCCGCCGGCAAAGGTGCACACCCACAGGTTGTCGTCCACGTCGATCGTCATCCCGTCCGGAAAACCCATGTCGTTCCACGGCTGCTGCTTAAAGTCCACCAAGACGCGGCCGTTCGCTGAAAAAGCAACACGTACGAACAGACGACGTCAGAGTTTGTAAAAATGTGCCAAATTGGCCGATGCTTGGCGGCACACCAGCACGCTGAAGGCAAGCACACGGGGTTTCGGCATTTCACACTAAGCATTAAAAAAAAAATTAATACTTATTTTTAATATCAAACAAGTAAAATGTGCTCCTTTCTCTGTTAGGAGTACGTATTCTGACCTAAAAGGCTCCACTTAAATGCCGTGCAGAAAACAGATCTGCGCCTGTACAATACGTGTCTCATTTCTGCGCCTCGCCTTCCATTACAATAGAGATTGGAATTTAAAAAAATGGTCCAAACAGTATATAAAGAACATCACAGGCATACTGGAGGGCACACCCTTAGGTATACTTTCGTAGAGTTCAAAGGGATGAGTATACGGCTTAAAGTCTTGGCACCCATAATGCCGGGCTGTGCCGTATCGTCATATTTCAACTTGCAACGTCTAACACCGACTATCTCCGTCGCACTGGTTTTGTTGACGATATTACCCTGAGTTGTGAGACGATATTTCCCTTTGTTGTGACAAGCAGTCAGTTCGGCCCTTACCAAGAACGCGCTGCTCTGCAAGAAGCGTCTCGGCGTGCCTGCAACGTCTGTGTAGGTGTTGGGCAACGTGAATACGCAGGTTCCGACTCTGGATATGAGACCACAGATTTGAAGACGGAATCCCGTTCTATCCATCTTAAGAGTATGACAACGATTCAGCTCTAGCCTTCAATGGCCATCCAGTTCTCTAGCAGAACTGTCACATGTTGCAGGCTCGAAGGCATCCCCTGTTTGTCTCCCTTTACGAGGCTTTGCATGTTCGTCATTAAATCTTTTGTCACACATAGGTGCCGTAGCATGCACGGTCGTACCATTTCGACGTGCAACTTTTGTGCTTTGGTTCAAGTTTCATCCTGCTGGAATAAGTGTCGGAAAGTTGTCTTTAAAACGCTGCGTCGTCAAAAAACGTGTATATACTCTTTCATGCAGTTGTATTCTTTGATCTATGGATATCTTATTTTTCTTCTTCCGCGTAGACTCTCCCCACAGCGCAGTTACCGTCGTTCAAAGCATGCAACCGGCCACTCCGGGATAATCCTACATCTGGTACCCGGCTTTTCGTGGAACCTGGGAAAATATCTTTTTCGACCTGACTCTTAGTCAACATTTAATGCCCACGGAATTGCTTTCGCATTTTTTTGTAAGACAGCCCCCATAAGTACAAATGTGCAACGGCGGGGATCGAACCTGTGTATCTATGTGTTTCCGGTCGCAAGGCGCAAGCGAATGCACCACGCCACCCGGCTCGACTGAGCCGTACTCCGAAAATTTTTTTGATTTCTTTGATGTAACATCTTCGTTATTGCGCCTGGCTTATTTCTCTCGTTCTGATGATTAACGGCTTGATCTTTCAGGAGAGCATTGACTTCGTGGGCTGTATATATATATATATATATATGCCACCAATAGGAATAACGAGACTGAGGACGAAGACGCATAGACAGCGGATAGAGCAGCGACAATCAGAATAGCATTCGCCGCAGAACTCATAATTGTGCTACGATCCGTCACAACAGCGGCTTGTAGTAAGTAGCAGGCGCAGCAGCAACATCAATGTCATCAGGGTATATTGCTGACACAGCTAGAACGGAAAAGGAGCAACAGGATAGAGAAAGGATGGCTGTTGGCATGACTACATGGTAAGGATGACATCGAGGACGAAAAAAGCTGCAACAGCGACAATGGCAACAACAACAACCCCCGACCTCATCCGAAGCCATCGGATTCGGTCGTCCGAAAGGAAGCAAGCACCGCTGCTTGTCCAGGGTTCTCAGCCGCTGATGGCGAAGAGACCGTCCATTGCTCGGATCGTCATACTGCTCCGAAAAGAAGCAAAGATGGGCGACAGTGTAGGCTTCAACAACAACAACAAAACAACAACAACGTCAACAAACAACAACAACGTCAACAAAACAACAACAACATGATATCCACACGTGTCACCTAAGTAGTCGACCAACTTCGCCTTGAGGCTACGGCGGTGGTTGGCCTTCTTTTGCCCCGATCAGGCCAGACTAACAGAATTATTCTACAGCTCGCCCACAATATCGTCGGAAGCGTGATCGTCAACGTGTCCCCGCATCATCATAATTGTATGGCCGCTACCCGTAGCCAGAAAGCTGCTGAACATCGTCGAAACGCCTGCTATGAGCCGGGTAGCAAACAACCCATTCTTCTGCAACCCAAAAGCTGCTAGCGAATAGTATCCGTACGTGCATTTGCTCGATCGGCCCATCACGAGATATTGATGCAGGCAACTTTTGCTGCTTGCTTTGTTGCATCGTCTTTTATGTTTTTGGCATATACTGGTTTCAAAACATATGCAACTTAAATTAATATATATATATATATATATATATATAATGTAAGTACAAACAGTAACAGTATTTGCCAGAATGTAAAAAATCCTTGGATCTCTATTTAGCTGCTGAGACAATAAATTTAAATTCCAGTCAAGCGGAGTGCATAGTAACAAGGTTCACGAGGAACTCAATATAATCGCAGTTCACCTCGTTCACATCGCAGTTTACCTAATTCATTGACGCCGAAAGCTCCTTCGGGCAGAGATTGAAGATGCAAGAATGCGACGAAGACTCTTTGAGTCAGTCTTTGAGCGACTCGTCCTACAGCTTGTACTACCAGGACTATTACTGCTTAAACATTCGTTACCCGAGAAGCCGCCCCCAAGAGGCAGAGCCTGACAATGCCGAGTAAACGGGCTCCGTCTTCAGTTGTTGACGTCTGGCAACGAGATTTAAGTCTCCAACGTCCATTCCACTTTGCTAGTGCGCAAAGACTGTAATATCAGTGGACATCCGGACAACCGCACATAGAGCCATTCGTACGATACGAATCAAGAGAGAGAGAGAGAGAAAGAAGAGTGAAACTCTGAGAAAAGTAGGGAGAGAGAAAGCAAAAGGGACGCTGGGAATTTACGACCTGTCGAAAGATAGACCCATGCGTGGAGTACTGCCACGCTTCGTATGTACTATTGCTCCGAATACGGCCTGCACGTTTCGGAATCGAAAGAAATCGGGAATTGAGGACGCCACGAAGGCGCCTTGGCGTAAATACGTAGGCGCCTCGCCTCGATCAGTAGCGATAACGATAGGCGCTAAAATTGTAATGTTAATCGAATTTCCCCTCAAGAACAGCTAGTCAACCCGGCTTACAAAAGGAGCACACTTCAGGCGCACTCGCTTAAATATTATGCTGTTTAGCAAATAGAATTAGGCGAAACGAAGACCGCGCCATTAAAGAAAGTTAAAGTCTGGTCCAAGTTTACATTTTTTATTGATAATAAAAAATACAAAGCAGAGAAACACACGCAATCTTACAGCTCTTCAACCTTTTGACCCAGGATTGGTCCGTTTAGAAGTCGTTGAAATTTAAATCTTTTTCAGCTAGCTAATTTCCTCTTCAATGTGAGAGGCCACTTTCGCTGATGCACCAGAGCTGTGAACAAATCTACACTCATTCGAGAAGTCGACAAGCCAGCATAAACGTTTTGCTTCGACTAACGAATATGAAATTTCACTCAACACAGATAGAGTATCTCTCTACTCGTTCCTTTTATATGCGAAAACAGAAAATTGCGTACATTAAACCTGGATCCAGAATTCCCGTATGCATGCATTGCCCATTGGCGTCGGGTCGCGTCATTGCATTCAACGCATATAAGGAATCACATATATCACAGCTGATAGTGAAAACAGAAACAGTTTCGCCTTCTTGTGGAGTTAAACACCGGTGCTTATTCAATTCGTCTCTAAGCCAATGTTGCAATTTTTACATTGCACACAGCACAGTGCTGGTATAACGGTATGAAGATGCGACGTAACAGGAAACCTGCATTGTTGACTCACCGGCGTTGTGTGCTAAATCCTAACATCACGTACATAATAGGGCGTTAGGTAGATGCTAGGAGCCTGCTCTTTGAGCCAGTGGCTGCACATGTATAAATGTATAGGCGTATGACGTCATATCGTTGAGGTGAAAGCGTGCTTTATTGTTTGGTCTTTGGCAAGTTGTAACACAGATAGCAATAATAGCAATAACCGCACATGAATCTAGCTTCGAGAAGACCGCTATTGCAGGAGTGGTTGTGTCTGCTGTCGTAAAGCTAGCCTGTAGGAGCGGTGACAGCCTTACTGGCCGGGCCCTTTTTGCTTGCTTCGTTGACTCCGATTGAAGCTCAGATGACAGATCAGCGCAACCAGCGAAAACACAGTATCCAGATGGGGCCGTTATATATATATATATATATATATATATATATATATGTGTGTGTGTGTATTCGTGTCCATACATCTTCGTATTGGAGCAGCTGTCGAACAAAACCTGGGGCAACCCGGGTCAGGACAGCGAAGTAAATTGACAGAGTATCTTCCGTGGTTGGACGCAGTACAAATCAGATATTTGACAGCTAACATTAGATACGGTATTTGCTGGTCGATCTCTCTAATGGACTTAATACACGGTATCAACAGTGTCTATAATTGGTTTCTTTCTTTCCGTCTTACTATATATATATATATATATATATATATATATATATATATATATATATATATATATATATATATATATATGTATGCGAAGAATTTCTGAGCAGACGTCCTTTGGTAAAGGCGTCTGGGTCCCCACTACTTTGGTGTTTGTGGCCAGTTAGAGCATTAAGAAGTCTAGAACTTGCTAGATGCCACAAAGCATATCTAAGGCGAATATAAATTACATCAACAGGATTGTAGCTCAGTTCACACTTCTAGGTGGAACCTATTAAGGAAATTAATTGAGGAACAAGGCAACTAACTAATCTCGGCGATCACGGTTCGTTTGCAGCGGTTCTGTGTGCGCATGCACTCAGAACACACAGATACGTACGTAAATACAGGACGAAACAATAACAGTGGCGATGATCAATGTGAAACAATAACAGTGGTGATGATCAATGATCAATTTGTAAAAACAGGACAGTGTGGTCACTCACGTACAGCCGAACGAGCCGTAGACGACAGCCACATACAGCCAAAAATGATACAAATAAACTAACTGGACTCAAAACGTGGGGCGACGAATACATAAGGCCGAAGCTTGCAAGGCCGCTCGAGCGGCGCTCTACGACGCTCTCTCTGTTATCAATCTGTTGGGGTTCGAACAACGGAGTTTTCGGCTGGTCGGCTCAACTTTCCGCGCGTCTGCACCACTCCTTCGCTTCCACGCTCTGCGCTCCGAAACGCGTAGATTGAATGTCAACTCTGTGCCATCTCTGTGATGAGTTTGGCGACCTAGTTTGACCACGCTAATTTGATACCGAGCAAACACTTTGAAAATAGCAGGCAGGTTATTCCGTGAAAAGGTGGCCCGTAGCACAGCCATCAAACGACTCATCTTCACATTCTGAGCTACTGCTGCGAAGATACCGGTTTAAGGTATTGAGGCATTGCGTTCCGTGTCCTGAACCGTCCGTCAGCCGCTACAGAACTATAACAGACTATAACATGTAGGATCCGTAATAGCTTGAGCCCGCACAATCGTCGTAAGTTACGTAACCGCTGCTACCAAATAAATGCGCCATATACGGACTACATAGTCTTTCTCCTTTCGCGCTTGGTATATATATATATATATATATATATACAGCAAGCGGCCGCAGCACTTCTAAATCGCAAACACGTTTTTGAACTAAACGGAGGGAGGCGCGGCATTTGATAGGTGGTTGTGCAGTCCGCCTCTCTCTAAATACACCGCGAGTGTATTTAGAGAGAGGCGGTTAGTTGATACCGACGCTATGACCGGCGTTAGCTAACCGCTGCATTGCGGTACGTCATGCCACACCACGCTAAGTAAGGAGCGATAGAGAAACAACAGCACGAGTTTATGTGTGCATATTAGCTGTGCGATAGTTCGTGGCGACGGCAGGAGGACCGAGGTTACGATGAGTTACAACACAGCCGGAGCCGAAATGTCGTCTTCGTCCAGCTTGCCATCTTGGTGACTTTTGGCAATGGCACACGTCGTACACAGCACCTCTATGTACGTGTCCTACGTGCACCACGGACTCTGAACAGGCGCGATAGAAAGGCGCGTGTACCAGCGATGAAGACTCTGTTTAATCGAATTACTTGTTGCGCTATGCGGCAAGACTCTCTTCGACTTCGGACGCCACCAGCCGCTAACGCTGGCGAGTCTCCGGACAGCCAGTCAGGACGGCCCTCGAATAGAAGAAGAGAAACAGCCTCCCTCTCGAATAGAAGCGAAAAAGCAGGCCTACACTTGAGTGTGCATTTAGGCTTACACACATTACATACATTACATATGCAATATATATATATATATATATACACAGACAAGAGCAAAGTAGGTTCGTGGTCAAAGCCATTGCATATTATGTATGTAATTATTACATGAAAACCTAGAAAGTTTTTGCAATTTTTGTAGAGTGTGAGTTGAAATCCAAAAGAATCGCCCAATCGATCCGTGAACGAATAGACCGATTCGATCTCCGAATTCGTCGATTCATTCACGACGAACAACGGTGTGAGAAAATAGCGAACATGTCGGTGGCACGACAGCCGTACACAAACACTGGTCAGCGCATAGCTATTTTGTACAACCAAGGATTAAGAGCATTAGAGTGTTTCGAACACTATGTGCCATCTTAAAATGCAGACTTATTGCGAAACAAACATTTATCAATATATATATATATATATATATATATATATATATATATATATATATATATACCATTGTACTATCAAACACCAAGTCAGGCCGGCTGAACAATACTGAAACACAGAAAATTATTTAGAAATGAGCATGTAAATACATCAACAAAAATCTGTTAAACAAGAATATCCGCCTGAACATAAAAGTACTAGTCACAGTCCGAGTTTAGAAGTTTTATCAGCCTTGTCTAGTTTGACAGATCATACGGCATTGTGCAAGAGCATATCAAGATTGGCGCAATTCGCACAACGCGTATTTGCTGGCCCAGACAATATCTGTGCTGAGCGTTCACTACAATTCAATTACCTTAGAGCACGAACGCCGAGCTCCTTGACAGCTGTATGCTAGGTGAAGTAGAGCTGTCTCAAGTTGACAAATAAAATAACCACGTACTGTTTGGAAACATAGACGAGGTGATATAAACATTGATTTTGCGAAGCACGACCGCGTAGTCGGCTTTTTGTACATATTAGACTCACATATGTCGCCATCATCGCTGTAGTCGTAGGCCGTGAGTGTCTTAGGTGCCGAGTCAATGTAGTAGAGAGTTTTGTTATCTTTGCTCCACGCGAGCCCGTTAGAAAGGGAAACCTCGTCGAGCAGAACTCTCAACCCGTGACCCTCCGAGTAGCTGTAGAGTTTACCCATATTCGTTGGGTATGGATCCGGAACGGTATACGTCATCGTACCTAGGAAAATCACACACACACCCATAGAATAAGACCGAGAGAGAAAGCGAGAGAGAGATAGAGTGAGATATACTTGCTAACAACTTCCAAGTGCCAGCATAAGGAACTGGTACGTAACCGACTGTAAGTGTTGGGCTGAAGTTACAGGTATCGGCAATCAGTCCTGTAGCTATACGTCTCAGGAATTTTCCCAGAATGAATTCGTTTTAGAGCAAACATTGTTTTTATGCATTATATATATATAAATATATATATATATATATATATATATATATCAAGGGTAAACTTACCGAAAAGCACTCGCCCGTATGGGTCGCATTTGCCGTCATTGATGCGCGTCCGAATGCCGTTCTTTTCGTGCTCGGTGACATCGGCGAGCGTTTCGAGAACGACCTTCTTCACGGCGTCAAACTTCACCAGCCGATTGCCCACGCCTGCCACTAATAGGTTCGAGTCACGGGCGTAAGGAACCGTAAATCCCACCTTGTCCTCTGCGATTTTACCGGCGATGGAAGTCGTGGAAGGTAACGGATTACAAACGACGTAGCCGACACATCACAGTAACCACAGAAACGGAAACAACATGAGAACAATTATAAGGTAATGCAATGTTTTTTTTTTATAATGATATGTGTAGAATATATAGTTATGTAAAAATAAAACTATATATATATGCCTAAGTGTACATCAATTCCCAGCAGTGATCCTGGACATGGCTCTCACCGGAACACCTCAAGTGGGCTATGGCGGTAGAATAGCTGCAGCAGAGCTGCAAAAACTCCTGCTGCGGAGCAGAGGAGCAACCGACTCTCGGCGCCGTCTCTTAGCATAATTAGTAGATTCTACAATATGTTATATGCGCCCTTATGGGAGCGCACGGCTACCAGGATTAAAATACGCCGTCCCCTCAAAAGTACACTCAAGGACCTTTGGCACACAGCTTCATTAGCAGTCATACAAGTCCTCTCTAGACAGATTCCCGGATACCAATGAGTAAAAAAACAAGTTTCAAGATGCTATTCAATTCAACAGCCCGGGCGGAGGGACCAATCAGCCAAACAGACACCCCCAGCAAAGGGAGCCAGCCATGGGAAGCAATCTAGTCGGGCCACCCTGAATAATAGACAAAATTAATACTTCCTGGTCTCGAAAAATGGTGCAGCCTTAAACACGGCTCTCTCTTACCTATCCACTCGTGCAACTGCTAACAGGTCAGGTGGCTGCTGTAGTATATATATACTACAGTGCCCTGGCCCTTATGCCGTATGTACAACTTCTCAATGTCAGCAGAGGCTTCAATGTCAGCATAGGCTGACGATATAGGGCACGAGCCTTTTTTTTGAATACTAAGGGAGAGCCACTGTCTCAGAACCTACTTTTTTTCGGGCTGACTCTGAGCCTTTGACATTGAACGTGTAAGAAAATGCTTTCGCATTGCTTTATAAGATGTACCACAATATATACAAGTGTGCAACGGCGTGGATTTTCCTCCGATCGCAAAGCGCACGCGAGTGCTCCACGCCGCAGGGCTCGGCTCTGTCTCGGAACTGGGAAGTCTAAAACTCTAAAACTGGGAAGTCCTCTAAAATGCCGAGCCCTTCAGGCACTCTCCTCAAGGATCATGAATCGCGGTTTATGTTAAGAACATTTGGCATTCGCCATTTATGCCAAGAACATTGGCAGAATTTATCTTCAGGGCGATAACCACCGCCGAACAAAATCAAGCAGCCTTAATGCAAAAATGAAGTGACCAGGTGAAGTGATCTCGAGAAGACAGTACTGCGGCCACGCTCGACAAGGGGCAAAGCGGACAACTCGATTTCAATGCGTTTATGAGGTTCTGTAACTACCATGGCTTTATCAACGACACCTGTACGCATCATGTATTTTACCAGTTAATGCGCAGCAACATTTATAGCAAAACAGCGAGCACAAACAAAGCACGATACTTACCAAATGTGTGTTTATCGAGGATTTCACCGCTCGTCGGATGGAGGAATTGAATCGTGTGCGAATCAATGTCAACAATGAGCAGACGACCGCTAACCGCATCCCAGTGAGGACCCTCACCGAGTTGCTGCTTCACGGCATTCAGAACTCGCACAGACATGATGTTTTCTTCTTCTCTTTCTTCGAAGTAATGCCAAAGCAATGCCGAGCCTGGGGGGAGGGGGGGGGGGGGGGGTAAGGAGCAACACGGTTTTAGTGGGTGTGAGTCCTACACTAGTCACGCTAGCTGCTCGTGACGCATGTGCATTAGCACTTTCGAAACCTTTAAAAAATAATATAATCAATAAATGTTTAAATAACAGAGCTGTGTTTTGTTGCCTAATCGATAATGATAAAATCACCGTTTCTATATATATATATCCTTGTCTGCTAAATCGGCAACTGTCAATACGTTTTGCGTTTAGCTTTAGAGCGAAGCTTTGAAAAATATCATGTTGTCGTATCAGTAAGGCTTAGCGATTGAACATGACTGAATGAGCACACAAAGTTGGTTCTGCAAAATGGCTATGCTTCTTTTATCGGTGATTTGTCATTTTCTACTTCATTGGCTTCATCGGAAGCCGTATAATGCCTCAAATCGTTTAATACGCTGACATTATGCTGTTAGTTCTTGACGAGGTGCAATATTAAATAGAGAAAGAAGATGTGAAAAACTACAGCGGTAGAGCTTCCGGGCGAATTTGACGAATATAGCGCTGACCAATTCATCTAAAGTAACCAATGAAAAACCCATGCAGTGATGACGAAGGATTTTATGTTTTGTTTTTGTGAACCCTTAAATTGTAACGTTTTAGGAGGCTTGACCAAATCAAGGCGCCACATTTCTGAAGAAGGCGCTAACCGCCACCACCGCACTGCCCTCAACAAATTGGTCTATTTACGGGCGTCGTCCTTGCTATGGCAGACATTGACTTGCTGTTTTATGAAACCCAGGCAATAAAGTGTAGTTCGCAGAAGCGAGCTCATGCAATTATAAGAATAGACACCTAATCGCATTATTTGCGGTACGTGGCTTTCACGTGAAGATCCCTGTCTTCGAAAGAAGTTCCATAAAATCTTCTCGTTGTGCTTGTGCAAGCTCGGCGAGCGAATGTATGATTTATATCAACTCTAACAATGACATAGAGCAGTTCCTCTCATTCGACTTTCGGAAGCGTGATGAATGTACATGTATGTAAATGTGTGTTTTCCCCTCTACGCGCAATATGTAAACTAACCATCGGCTTATAAAAAGTTAATATGAATTCATTATATATATATATATATATATATATATATTGCAAATCCTATATTATATAGGGTATATATACGCTGCGTCTTTTCGACACTGAGCGAGAGCTACTGTCCCGTACCTACGAACCGGAACCCCCTGACATGCCAAGCCCTTGTAGAGGTGTTCTTCAAGGATCATTGCAGGATAGCAGTGTCCGTTAAACAGCGCGGGCATAGACTGCGTCGGTTGGCGACAATGCCGAAGCAAGCTAAATACAGGTAGTTCAATAAGTTCTTAGAATGAGCTTTTTAGAATTCGAATTTTGGCACGCTTTCACCGCTAATAGGAACTGCAACTTTTCGACTGCTAGCACTCAATATTATGGTGATTGGCCGTTGCGATTTCGTTTGATAGCTTTTCCCGTGCAACGTATCGGCGTGATTTTTAAAAATGGAGAAAAAAAGAGTTTCGAGTGGTTATCAAGCATTTTTATTTCAAAGGTTGGAATGCGACCCAAGTAAAAATTGAGTTAGACGAGACGTACAGTGACTCTGCGCCATGTTTTGCCACTGTTTCCAACTGGATTAATGTGTTAAAAAGAGGTCGCAGGAGCACCGAGGATGAACTACGTCCAGGAGGCCAAAAAACGGCAACTGATGAGGAAAACGTAGAGAAAGTGCGAAAAATTCTTGGCACAGATAAGCGAATGAACATTAAGGAAATAGCGGAGGCATTAGGGATTAGTTTAGGCAGTGTGCATTTTATCCTACACGAAACTTGAAGATGAAAGAGCTTAGAGCAAAATGGCTGCCGCATTTGCTCAACGAAGGCCAAAAAGACGCGCCTGTTTTGGCTTTACAGCGAAATTTGGCCAAGATGTCGAACAATCTGTCGGATTTTTGGTGCAGATTCATGACCGTCGATGAAAGCCGGGTTCATCACTACACTCCCGAGACCCAAGAAGCATCTTGCCAATGGTGTGCACCTGATGAAGGACCTCCGAAGAGGGTGCGGACAACGGCATTGACCGGAAAGGTGATGGCTACAGTTTTTTAAGACCAACGTAGAATAATGCTGGTCGACTACATTGAAAGCTGTAAAACGATCACAGGAGAATATTATGCAAGACTGTTGGACTGCCTGAAGCAAGAACTCATCGTGAAACGGCCCGCTTTGCAGAAGAAGGTTGTCCTGTTTCACCAGGACAATGCTCCCGCACACAAGTCGCGGCAAGCAACGGCAAAACTGGCCCAACTGAGGTTCGAACTTATTGAACAACCTTCCTATTCTCCAGACCTTGCCCCCTCTGATTATTTCCTCTTCGGACATTTGAAGAATAGTCTCGGTGGAAAGCGTTTTTCCAGCAATGAAGAGATTAAGGCTGCTGTCAATGCCTAATTTCAGTCTAACTACGCGGAATTCTACTCAAGAGGTATGAAATCTCTGAAATCTCGGTGGGAAAAGTGTATTGAGCTTCTCGGGGAGTATATCGAATAAGAAAAATTTAAAAACATGATTTGGAAAATTCTCGGTTTTCATTCTAAGAACTTATTGAACTACCTGTACATGGCGCCAAATAGAAGATGCCGCCACCCTACTAGCGAAGACGCGGGAACTTACTAAATGCGCGGGCAATCTGTGAGTATGTATAGAGGCGTGAGAATAATTGGGTCAGTAGTCGTTGGGGGGAGCCAGCCAGAGGACGTGTGTTGCTTGAGCGAGAGAATGGCGAACTCGTAACGGTTGCCTGCCGGCCGGTCATGGGAGTGGTGGACACTACAATCATGAATCTTGGATTATGATAGGAAGAATCGCAGAATCTGTCTCCAACGTGAAAATAACCGCCACACAAGGTCGGGCAACCTAAATGGCAAGAAGAGTGGCCAGTTGAAGTAAGCTCGAGATGACAGTACTGCGGCCACCCCCTGACAAGGGGCAGATAGGACGACTGGATTTTAGTGGGTTTGTGAGTCCCACACTACCGTGGCCCTAACAACTACGCCCGGTGTGCATCACGCATTTTACCAGTTATACCACATATATATATATATATATATATTATTTAAATATATATATATATATATATATATATATATTATTTTTTAAATATATATAAATATCTATATATATATATATATATATATATATATATATTATTTTTAAATATATATGCGTGTGTACTAAGTTTTTTAGATATCCAACTAATTGAGAGACTTTTTTTATTTCCTGGTATATATACATTGTATGATTTGTTTCATGATTCTTTTTTGCATATTTGAGGGATTATTTTCATTGGCGAAGCTTGAAAGGATTTTGTTAACACAATTTGCTCAATGTCATGAAGCAGCGCGGCATTCTGTTCGATTACTGGCTGAATGGCAATGGCTGCAAACAATACATATGTATTGTTTGCAGTAATACAACCATCATAGCATCCAATATCACAATCTTAGTTTAAAGTCACCAAAAAATTGTCAAAAACATACGTTGACCCAAATTAAGTTAGCGCAAATGCTAAATACGTACACATTATGTACCATATTCTATTTGTGTTTGTCCAATCCAATATAAGGGGGTGGCTTTTTAGGGTTTACATGCGTATCAAGCCAATATATGCGCTGTATTATTCGAATAACTAAAGTAAATCATACAAATTATATGTACATGCTTTATATTATGATTTTCTCTTAGTTGTTCTTAGTCCTCGGCCTTGAATGTAACCTTTGTTGCAAAACAACAGCTCTCATTTTATATATACATATATAATAAAAAATAAGAGACAGAAAAAAATGCAACGAAGAGAAAACCGAACGAAACAAGAAGAACCATTGGTATCGGTCAACAATAAAAAAAACAACAGTCGCCAGAGTGGCTATGTTTAGCGGCGCGCGGTAACGTCATTAAGGGGCACTGCTGGTGGCAGGTTATCGTTGAGTAGGAGACACAGTGGGCGGCGGCGCCGCCCCTGTATGCTCATGACACCGAATTGTGGGCACAGGCCACTTCTGCCTAGCCCACTGGACAAAATACCAGTCCTGGTTACCACTGTCGCCAGGCGCCTAACGAGCCAACCCCGGCGACACCGATGACGACGCGAAGCGCGCCAGGTGTTTCCGCGTTTTTGAGAGGAATCCTCACACACAGGACGTAACAGAGGCTACGACCTCTGTAAGCAGAGCCCCTCAATCTGCTACCTCATCCTCCACGTACTCTGTACAAGGTTCTATGCTTACCCACGTCGCTCTCCTTCTCACTCTCCCTTCCTCTTCCCTTTTCTCTTTGCCTTTTCCTTACCTCTCTCTCATACCCCCTATTTGTCAGAGAGCCACTATTATGGTGGCGGTCCCCTCCCAGCTGCTAGTGCGAATACTGCGTCCCTTGCTGATACGCCAGTCAAACGTTTTCCGGCCCGGAAACGGTGCGGGACGTCATGAGAAACCAACTACACGGCGACTACAGCGGCGATGACCATTCCACCATAAACGGACGGACGGACGGAGTCACCCGCCTGAGTGGCTGCGTCCGATACGAACGCAGCCCCGCAGCTCGCACTCTCTTCTGTTGTACTTTACCTCCTGACCGATAGTGCGAATGTCGTATGTGTACATGTGACCGCTGATAATAGAAATGCTAACTACACTAATATTCATACGGCTCGGTCGAAAAATAGTTAACCTGGTACGTGACTGTTTTACGCACGGCGGCATCGGTTTATGCATACGAGACGATATCGCATGCCGCTGGCCGGTTAAGCCAGTATGGGTGGACAAAGTATCTGCTGAAAGAGCAAAGCACGGCAACGACACAAATTCGCCATGCTTACAATTAGATTCTGTTATGCTTACCTGTCTCCAACAAGAAACTGAGCCGTTTGGGGAAGTGGGGAGAACTTAGCTGCTCGGAGATTACCTCGTAAGCCACGTACAATGGAAAGGGCAGGAAGCCGACGCAAGTGAAGTACGATATACTAAAAGTAACACAGCGATAGCAAATATAACCACCACTATGGAGGTGTCCGAACTGTACGTAAGAATAACGTCGAAGTAAAGCTGTTAAGGTCACCCGAAACTTCGCCCACGATGAGCTTTACAATACAATAAGATGTCAAAATAGCCTTGACATACGCATTTTGCTTAATCCTAAAGGTGTACTACTACGTATATACTTTAATCTTAGGGGAGGATTTTTTTTTCTTCTGGGAGGTTTCGGGAATGCATGATGCACATGCGCCACTAGCAGTCTGCGTAACTAGTGTGAGACTCGCAAACCCACTAAACGCGGATTCCTCCCCACCCTCCAGGCTCGATATTACTTTGGCATTACTTCGAATTCCGAGGGGAGGATTAGAAAACAATGCATGTCTCAGGCTCGTAAAGAGTATTGGCACTCTTATACTAAACATCAAATAATTTGCAAATTTAAATTGCCGACTGAAGCAAAACATGGACTATCAGATGATATGGTATAGCTTTCCAATTACCTAACTATCTTAAATACGCTTACGTACAATAATCTTTCCACCATAATGAATATGCTAGAGGCCATATTTCGAACACTCCCGACGAACGCTAACGTTCACTTCATGCTCCAAGGCTAAGTAGATACACTTTTTACTATAATGAGCAAGACATATACACAGAAGTGCTCAAATTGTTTTCAACCAGCCACAGTCGGACTCTAGCCGGTATATGTGTGATTCTCGTAGATTACATCATGTGATTATTTTAGAGGTCCTGAGGATATATTGCCTTTGTGGTTTCTTGAGTACGCTATTTTCATTCATCTTATTTTAATGCCACCCGTTAATGTCATTCGTTTTGAAACCTCTCTGGCTTTGTTTGGGATTGTTACATTTTCGGGTAGGCCTATTTTAGTAGCAAGTATTTGTGACAACGTGAAATAGCAATGCACTGAACTCAAAAGTTCTACTGAAGCGTTTTCTTTTTCCAGCTGCGCTACATATACACCTCTGACTTGTTCAAATACAAGAAATAGATCCTCGTAAGGAGATCGAACACACTCGAAGCCAGAGAAGTTTCAAATACTAGCTCTCTAAAGCGCGCAGCTATGCCAGAGTCTTAATTCATTTGAAGAAACATAGATATTCAATAAGGCATTGATTTGTTGCACAGCTTTTTGAAGTTTATTATGATTAAGTTTTGGCACGGAACATGAAATGGATCCCTTTGCCTCATCCAATTTCGTTTATTATGATAGTTTACTACAAATGATGAAAGATTTTGGGGTTTACCCTATGATTTAAACTGGAGCGTGCCATTCGTCACTAGCTGACCTAATGTTTGTTGTTAAGGCTGGCTTAACAACTATTCTGAATAAGCGCGCCATTCCGGAGTACCACAAGGCTCTTGGCTAGACCTACTTGTATACACAATAGGTGTCTAGCACATCGTTTCAAAATGCAAATAAAGATTCATAATGAGAATGAGCGCAAATATCTGAAAAAAACGACGTGTCTGACTCGTGTGGTGTAATTAGATGGTCATTACTGCCCCGAAATGAGAGCTTTTATAGTACAAAATAAAACAACGCATTAAGTAGACTAGTCAATTCGTTAATCGACTCAACGACACATGATATATATATATATATTTTTATTTTTATTTATTTTTTTTAATATAATATATATATATATATATATATATATATATAATAGAACGATCAATAAGCAATCATTATATAAGTCTAGGTGCTATTCCGACCGCAACTTGAGGTAGAATGCACAGAACTGACTCAGCACTATCTAAATCCCGCCAGATGATCTCAAATTGCACTGCAAAATTAAAATCCAAGGTCACATACAACTTTAACAAGCTGTAAATGGTGTTGGGCGCTGGTGTGCCGAAATTGAAATACTCTTATCTGCACAAAAATGTGTTTGTTGTAAACATTTAGACGCATATATTCATCTACATAAAGCAATTGTAGTTTTTAAGCTAATGCAGCTGTTTTGCAGTACTTTACAGTCTGGGTAACGTGATTAAAGAGATATATAAACTTACCGAAAAGCTTACAGTAGCATATTATAAGGAGGCCCCATTCAATGTGTATCTTAGGCCGGGAAGACAAGAATGTACCCAAAATCGAAAAAAAAAAAAAAATATATATATATATATAACAGGCTCTTTGCACGATAAAAAGGACAATAGAGGCACCGCCTTTACAGCCTGAATACCATGCACTACAATATAAAAACTTACAAGTACATTCGGGAGTCACACTTGGTCAGGATATGGTGAGATGTGCGCTGATGCGGTGTGTGCCGGAACAGACATGCTATCATCTATGCCGGAGTATACATGCTATCACATTATACGTGTACGGTCCAGCGATTACCACAACCCCCCTGGTGAGCGGAGCTCCATCGTTGCACACTAAAGCAATCACTAAACCACTTTTACTTTAAATAGGAAATCGAGCGCTGAAGGCAGCTAATGTCAAAACATAATATACTTGCTCCGTAACCGATAAAAGCATACAAAAAAAAAATATATATATATATATATATATAAACGTGCATAGTTAGAAAATCCTGACAACCTTCGCTCACGCGCTTTTAATGCAAACTCGTAGTTGCAGAACGTTCAATTCGGACGATAAAATCGCTTTTTGACCTCTCATATATATACAGGGTGTTCCTATTTGTGTGTCCAAAACGCTAGAGTATGGTCAAACTCGGTGACAAACATTTTTTTGCCAATGGGTGGAAGCCGGGAAAACGTTTTGTTTAGGAGTGAGGATGAAATTTATAAAAGCAGTTATTCTGCCTTTTTTCTTCTACATAGTTGTGCAAAATCTACGTTTGCGGGAGAACCACAGAGCGGAAAATTCTGCACAATAAAGTATACATTACTAGCTTGCGTAGCAAAAAGCGAATAGCCAGATTAAGGAAAGTCATAAAAAGTCGAAATGTTACGTTAACGCTTTTTTGTGCAACATCGTAATTTTTTCCATTACGACCAAAAATGCACGTCCAAAAGACTACTCTCAGGCAATAGCAGATTTAATGCCCTCTACATTCGTACCAAAGTGATGGTGCTGCGTTACGTATTTGCCAAGTGACTAAGCTTTTTCGACAGTCATATTTGTTATGTTTCACGTTGAAGTTTTCACGTTCAGAACCGTAGCATTTTGCCAAGACGTTTCCGCCCCCTTTTTCCATTAGAAAAAAATATTCTCTTGCTGAGTTCTACCAAACCTCAAAATACGTACCTAACTTTCTCATACACCCTATGCAAGTATGCATGCCTTCGCTTTCGATATGACTGTCGAAAAAGCTTAGTTACTTGGCAACTACGTAACGCAGCAGCATCATTTTGGTACGAATGTAGTGGGCATTAAATTTGCTATTGCCTGAGAGTAGTCTTTTGAACGTACATTTTCGGTCGTAATGGAAAAAATTACGATGTTGCACAAAAAAGCGTTAACGTAACATTTGATTTTTATGACTTTCCTTAATCTGGCTATTCGCTTTTTGCTACGCAAGCTAGTAATGTATACTTTGTTGTGCAGAATTTTCCGCCAAACACGCCGGCATGATCGGTTCCTTTGTGCGTTGACTGGTTCTCCCGCAAACGTAGATTTTGCACAACTATGTAGGAGAAAAAGACAGAATAACTGCTTTTATAAATTTCATCCTCACTCCTAAACAAAACGTTTTCCCGGCTTCCACCCATTGGCAAAAATGATTTTCTCACCGAGTTTGACCATACCCTAGCGTTTTGGACACACAAATAGGAACACTTGTATATTATATATATATTACTATATATATATATATATATATAATATATAGGTCCATCGTGATACGTGGTAACATATGCATAATGTATATATTGAAAATAAACGCTTATATTGTATGTTCAACATTATATATATCCCTTATCCTAAACCAGTGTCTGTTCTAAAGTCGCAACAACCTCTTCGTCGTTTCTCCTTCGCTTAACTCATACTTAAGTTAATTACTTAACTAAGTTATCGCCTTTTTTGCAGGGAAGGAGTGTTTGTATGTCGTGCCCAACGGAGGCTCTTAATGGCTACCCGTTCTCGGCCTGTTTCTCATTACTATTAATGTACGGGTGTGACTTCCCGCTGTGATGAAGGTACCGTGTGTACCTGTTGCCCAACTCGGTGTGTGGTTTCCTCTCTTCTTATAGACAGCGTAATCTTTATATCAACATATTTACCACAACAGCGGTTTGCGGTTATAACCGCACGATTCGCCGCTAACAGAACGCGTAGTAGTTTGCGATACGTACATGGATTTTTGCAGAGAAAACCCCGTGATCAAAAGCAACTCCTCCGTACGGACGACGACAGCAGTGGCCATTGATTGATTGAACGATTCACGAAATTAAACTGGTATATGACAGCATGCATCTGAGAAGCGCAGATGCTTACAGCGTGTGTCATTGGTATCACAACGTTCCACTGCTAGAGAAAAGGAAACAATAGTATAGTAGGTAGACAATAAGGTACAAAATCAACCAAAATCGGTAGTATAACGACTACAATTAGGTAAACATTATTTTAAAAGAAATATCACGCAAAATATCTTAACTGACTCCAATAATAGAAGACTGTCAACCCTGTAGTGTACGCAAAAGTATAAATATGGGAAAAAACGTCACCTCTAAACCATATTGGCAAAGCCGCTACTATATATATTTCCCTTGCGTACACCCTGCCGACTATCTGGACCGAACTTCCCAAAGAAATGTGTGTACACACCTAAGTCAGACTATTTAAACGTGAGGAAAAAAATGGGTAACAAGTAAAAAATCGAATCAAAACTAGGTACCCTATCAATGGGGTTGAAGAAAACGTGTCATGTGTGTGAACGGGAAATGGTTTAGCGACTTCAATTGTTAGTTTCGCGTGGACATGTATGAAGTATGAAATAGATATTGCTGGTGCTAATACACACTTAATCATTGTTATATACGAGAACATAGCATTGTGAACTTGCGGTTCCTTGAATAAACATCAAGTTTGAAAAAAAAAATATATATATATACAGCAGTTAAACCGGGGACAAACTTTGGCGGGCTCCCTGAATGTATCCAGTATGCGTTGACACGCCATGGTCCTGGAATTCACACGAGGTCCCCAATATCAAATTTAACCATAGCCAACTGAGGCAACGGAGTCTAAGGAATTTCAGCCGATAATCTGAAGCCGTTAAAGCGAACAGCCTTGCACGATGGTCGAGTGATCTTGGTTCCCATAAGCAGAAAATAGCAGACTACATTTGATTCCCCTCAAAAGAAATATTTTCAGCGTAGAGCCAACATCTGATCAAAAAATAATCCGGCGAAATGACCGCTGACGTGGCCACGACTCAAAGATGCGACCAATAGACCGTATTGACACAAATGTATTGTAATCCTTGTACACAGCATCTTCTGTGTCTAATGGACCGCAATAGACGTGTCATCAGAAAGACGCACCTGCTTATACCAGCAGTTAGTGCAAGCGTGGTTGGCGGAGCATATGTTCTGGGATAAGCGCATTGGCAGTCAAGCAGCCCTCGATTTAAATCTTCTGAATTACCATGCGCAGGTGTTAATGAGCGACAGTGTAATAAAACTCGGGAATACCGGCACAGACTCGCTCATTGCATGTGAGCGGTTTATGCACTGCGTTTGGAGGGCGGGGGATTTAAAGCAAGCGCCATCAGAGAGTCCCGATTTGCCGCTCGTATATGAATGTTGGTAGCAATATCTATTTGATCTGCGTTTTGACCGGCGTAATCAGGAAAATACACCGAAACCGAATCGTCACCTCAATCGCTGCCATTTACGCTGCCTCAGAATAGCACATGCATGAATGTGTTTATGTCTGAATTACTGCAGCTACTATGATGCCTTAAAGAAAGTAAATTCTCTTGAACTGGCCGTCGTCGCGGTGAATGTCGTACTCAAAACTTTCGACTCGCCCCTGTCCGCCATCTGTGGTGCTACTTCTATGGGTGCTACCATCCCGTAGCAACTGATTTCGTCGTACCAGTATTCCGAATAGTTAGGACATTTAGAGAAAGGAGCGGTATACCCAGGAACAGCTCCTACCAGACGAAACAGACTAGCCACCAAGCAAAAACAACGCCTAACTGTTTGGAATCACACATCTCACATTGCTTTCGTTCGGTGAAGGGTCAGTTCCCCTCCCCCCCCCCCATTGTAAATAGCGTATGCACATGGAGATGATTTCTGTCAATAGATATATTTTGTCGGCACCAATTTCAATTAACGGTGTGATCAATAGACCATTTTAACCGGCAACAACTTCAATTAACTAAAGTCAACTGACTAGCGGCAGAAACGTGCCCGAAGACAAAAG
>QVRM01000070.1:0-69408 GCA_003439945.1 Dermanyssus gallinae
CCACCACAACTAAGTGTGAAGCTAAAGTACGAGCGATGGCGTTAGCAAATCAAACAGGCTTGCTTGAGCAGCCTGTCAACAGGCCAAAATCGCTCCTGAAGCCGTTAGGGAAATGGCTGGAATAGTAGAACGCGGCGTCCATCAAAACCTCTACAACCGTTAAAAAACGAATGTCTAATGGTGTGGAGGAGTTTATTAAAGCAATTTTGAAATGTAAATAAAGGTTTAGTAAGCTGCAAGAAGTCACTCGAGTGATGTATTTGATAAAGCAAGTCAAAATGTTAGCGTATGTGCATACATTCACTTTGATGTGTATGTCACAAAAGCTGTGTTACTACTTCACTCAATCACAGCTTGTAGCGCTAAGCACTTGGTACCAACATTGTCGTAATTAGATGTGCATTCGTGGGGACGTAGTAGTTAATATGAGCATAATGTGAAAAAAAACGTAATTGAGCGTAAATTGAGCTAAAGTAGCTAATGTAGTTCAACGTCTGCAACGTTTGGTGAAGATAGTCAGAATAAAGGGCTTTATACAACATTTGTTGGCAATTTTACTCTCACCCTATAAGAAACATTTGCGCCCCCTCGTTTGTTGAACAAAATTTAGTCTCGCTGAGCTGTACTGGCCACAACATTAGAATGTGACGGCATATATTATATATATATATATCTATTATATATTAATATATAATATATATATATATCTATATCTAGATATATATTATAGAATATATATATATCTATATATATATATATATATTTATTCATTTTTTTGGAATTTAATATATACATGTGAATTTTAAATCCACGGCGCCGATGGCTCACTCCTCATCTATCACTCGTGTCCGAGTGGAGTCTTGCCCGATCCCTGACGCGAAGACGCGGGTCCATCCAGGTCCATCCATATATATATACATATATATATATATGGTAGATATGCTTGAAACAGCGGAACAATATATATATATATATATATATAACGACAATCTTACCGTTCTCGGTCCTTCTCGTGGAACTGTGGACGTTTCCTCGTCAGCAATATAATCCGTTCTAACCGTATAGGTAGTCTTTTCTGGGTTTCTTATGTCGACAATAGTGATTTCTATATTATTTTCTTGAGTTTCTGCAGTAATATTCTCAACTGGATGCAGAGCTAAACCCCGATAGGTGTACAAAAAAATCACAGCAATTAGTACAGTTGTTAATTGCCTGGAGAGTAACTTTATGTGTGTGGCGTGATTATGACTTTGTGATATGCGCAGTGAGGTGCACAATGCTGGCTTAAAATAAGCATACATTGCTGATCGGCAAAGAATCGTTGAAGAACAAATATTTTTTTGTTCGACGACTAAATGAACCGGTACAGTTGGCAGATATTCCTTTACGCTTCAAGCAAAATGAAGACCTGTATATATATATATATATATATATATATATATATATATATATATATATATATATATATATATATATATATATACATATATACAGGTCTTCATTTTGCTTGAAGCGTAAAGGAATATCTGCCAACTGTACCGGTTCATGTAGTCGTCGAACAAAAAAATATTTGTTCTTCAACGATTCTTTGCCGATCAGCAATGTATGCCTATTTTAAGCCAGCATTGTGCACCCCACTGCGCATATCACAAAGTTAATGATTAGACAAAACAAACATTCGTAAGAAACGCTAAACGAATGACTGTCAATGAGTGCAAGGCTTTTGAGATAGCTTGCTCCTGCAAACGCCGATTTAGAAAATAATAATTTTGCTATTCTTGACTAACAGTAAGCAAATTCCACATGCATTAGTAGTTGGAACTGAAACTAAAACAGTTGTCGGAACTGGCCACCAGCGCAACTTAAGTACAAAAGCTAGACTAAAAACGACAAAGCATGCGAGGACAAAGCATAGTATTATTAGCAGTAGACCGGTTGGTCTCTGGACTACACGCAGATAGCACGCAACGCAGGAGCACGGAGAGTCCTGCGATGGCGCTGAGTGCCCGACCGACAAACAATACAGTTGTGGGTGTCGTATTGGGTGGTGTCGACTCATAACTATAACTGGCAGTATCGACCGTATCTAGTATCGTAGTATTTAGTAATCTAGTAATTCATTTAAGCTTATTTGCGCCGTCTGCAAACTGTAAATGTATACATAGGTGCAAAAATAATAGCGCTTACGTCCCGGCCCTGTGTCGATACTTCCTTGGAGAGGTCTTCCTCTGTTTTGGCGGCACCGGTAGTAAGCGCGAAAGCTGTAACTTGTCCACAGCTCTAATCCGTGAATCTTGAACACACGAGCAGCCCTCACAATTGGGCCTCCCTCAACAAGGCCATAGTGAGTCAGCGCCGAATAGGTAACATTGTAAGTCTCTCTTCCGTTGCACGGGAAAATGGGAAATATTACAGTCACCGTCGCCGAATCATTATGAGCCTCAGACGTGAGTCCCAGGTGCGACTCTGAAATGATGAAAACATAATCACGTTGTTATAGTATATATATATATATATATATATATATGTTTTCATGTTGCTTAAAGCGTAAAGGAATAATATATATACAGGTAGTTCAATAAGTTCTTAGAATGAAAACCGAGAATTTTCCAAATCATGTTTTTAAATTTTTCTTATTCGATATACTCCCCGAGAAGCACAATACACTTTTCCTACCGAGATTTCAGAGCTTTCATACCTCTTGAGTAGAATTCCGCGTCGTTAGACTGAAAATAGGCATTGACAGCAGCCTTAACCTCTTCATTGCTGGAAAAACGCTTTCCACCGAGACTATTCTTCAAATGTCCGAAGAGGAAATAATCAGAGGGGGCCAGGTCTGGAGAATAGGAGGGTTGTTCAATAAGTTCGAACCTCAGTTGGGCCAGTTTTGCCGATGCTTGCCGGGACTTGTGTGCAGGAGCATTGCCCTGGTGAAACGGGACAACCTTCTTCTGCAAAGCGGGCCGTTTCACGATGAGTTCTTGCTAACGGCAGTTCAACAGTCTTGCATAATATTCTCCTGTGATCGTTTTACAGCTCTCAAGGTAGTCGACCAGCATTATTCTACGTTGGTCTTAAAAAACTGTAGCCATCACCTTTCCGGTCAATGCCGTTGTCCGCACCCTCTTCGGAGGTCCTTCATCAGGTGCACACCATTGGCAAGATGCTTCTTGGGTCTCGGGAGTGTAGTGATGAACCCGGCTTTCATCGACGGTCATGAATCTGCCCCAAAAATCCGACAGATTGTTCGACATCTTGGCCAAATTTCGCTGTAAAGCCAAAACAGGCGCGTCTTTTTGGCCTTGGTTGAGCAAATGCGGCAGCCATTTTGCTCTAAGCTCTTTCATCTTCAAGTTTTCGTGTAGGATAAAATGCACACTGCCTAAACTAATCCCTAATGCCTCCGCTATTTCCTTAATGTTCATTCACTTATCTGTGCCAAGAATTTTTCGCACTTTCTCTACGTTTTCCTCATCAGTTGCCGTTTTTTGGCCTCCTGGACGTAGTTCATCCTCGGTGCTCCTGCGACCTCTTTTTAACACATTAATCCAGTTGGAAACAGTGGCAAAACATGGCGCAGAGTCACTGTACGTCTCGTCTAACTCAATTTTTACTTGGGTCGCATTCCAACCTTTGAAATAAAAATGCTTGATAACCACTCGAAACTCTTTTTTCTCCATTTTTAAAAATCACGCCGATACGTTGCACGGGAAAAGCTATCAAACGAAATCGCAACGGCCAATCACCATAATATATTGAGTGCTAGCAGTCGAAAAGTTGCAGTTCCTATTAGCGGTGAAAGCGTGCCAAAATTCGAATTCTAAAAAGCTCATTCTAAGAACTTATTGAACTACCTGTATATATATATATATATATATATATATATATATATATATATATATATATATAGATACACCATTCTGGCGTTAGTTAAGACTACAGAAGAAGCAATTCGGGAAGGTGCAAAAGTCTATGGGGGTTCATTAGGTATGCCGTATAAGAGCATTTAGAAAGCAATGTATGTGCTAGGAGTTACTAAAAGGAAATGGGCGTACAATTATTTTCGAAAGAGAGTAAAAAGTAAAGCGACCCTTAGTAGTAGAATTAGAGCACTAAACGATGGACGGTGGGTTAAGAATATAAAATGGGTAAAGAGGCAATCCCAGTAAAAGCAAAATGGGACAAGAAGCTGAAAGCATTTTCGAAAATGACTAGCCTAAGGAAAACATACGGGAATATGAAATCAGAAAAGCTAGAATGATTGTACAATAATACAAGAGGAAGTGGGCTTTTGGCGGATGTTAGAGCAGATATGTTGGACATGTAGTTGCAGCGGGACTGCTACGAAAATTTAGAAGCTGCGTTTTTTTTTGGGTATGCGGGAAGAAAGAGGAATCGGTAGATCATCTTATTATTGAAGAGATCGCGTCACAAGGGTCCTGTACGCCCATCGTCTATGCTGATGACACGACCTTACTGTTTCGTATTCAACCATCTGCGATACAGGCTGATGTACAGAAGGCTATGCAAGTAGCAGAGTATGCTGTTCTTGTGTTTGAACAATTCGGTCTGGTGATAAATGCGACCAAAACTGGACTCATGTTGTTTCGCCCCGCCAAAAAGGCCACGCAAGTTCAAATGCTGAAGCTCAATGGAACGAAAATGACACTTTCCTCTACTATCAAATGTCTGGGCTTAACTTTACATGAGACGCTTAGATGGCATGATTACTTAGACGTTATTACGCCTAAATGCTATGCGGTAATTTCATCTATTCGTCGTCTACGAGAACTAGGAGTGCCTGTCGAGCGTCTTCTTATGATGTATAAAATGCAATTTGTGCTAATTCTTTGTTATGGTATTTCAATTTGGGGATTTCATAATAAAGGTATAACTCATAGGGCCGTCGTCATTCAAAATGATGCCCTTAGAGCAGTATTTAGCTTGCGCCGGTTCGCAAGTGTTTTTAAGACTAAGCTTTTACCACTTAGGGGTATTTTCAGGGTAAAAATTGCCACGCTTGCATTTAAGATGTATAGAAGAGTTATTCCGGATGATGCTGCTTTTCCTATAAGAGCTGCTGTTAGACGCACAACTCGACGTGCAACGGAATTTGTGAGGCCAGTAGCTCTAAAGCAGTCTACTCGTCATGCTCTCGCATACACCCTGCCGACTATCTGGACCGAACTTCCCAACTAAATTCGTGTACTTACCTCAGTCAGATTATTTAAACGTAAGGTGAAAAAATGGGTAACAAATAAAAGCTAGTTTCCCGTCAATAGGTTGAAAAGAGCGTGTCATGTATGTGAACGGGAGAAGTGTTTAGCGACTTCAACTGCTAGTTTCGTATGAAGTGAGACATACTAAAGTATGAAATAGGTCATGTTAAACCACATTTTAAATATTTTTATATACGAGAACTTAAGCATTGTGAAATTGCGGTTTCGTGAATAAACATCAAATTAAAAAAAAAACTGGTTAAAGAGTGTGAACGACTAAGAATTTAGCAGAAACAGGAACAGGTAGAAATTACGAAGCAAAGGCTATCCCGATCAAAGGTATTCAATTTATAAGCGAAAAAAACGGATAGTGCAATGTAGGTAACTATTAGTTACAGCGTTGAGCCCTGATATAAAAGGGTAGGTGCGCGAGTTCGATCCCCACCGTTGCACATATAGATTTGTAAGGGTCCGTCCATGAAGCAATGCAAAAAGCAGTCTCATGAACGCTAAATCTTGGCTAAGGGTCAGCCTGAAAAGTTTATCTAGATATGCCGGACGCGGTCATAATTGCCGGAGCTGCAATCGTGTCGTCATTTACCTAGATCGCAAACAGGCTTAAGGCATTACTGGATAGTGATGGATGGGACGCTTATAATATTGAACTTCAGGCTGACCGACGGATTGTCGTCATGATTCAGCTCTTCTTTCGATCATGAGGCTAACCAGGGCAGTTGGACAGCCTCCTTCTAAGACAGCGCGACTAATAAGCCTAATTAATAGAGCTCCTTCCATTTCTGATAGAGCCAAGCTTCAAGCCGTTAGTAGTCAAGTCAAGAAGCTAGGGCTTGGTTACATGTCCTAACCTGTCCTCGAAGACAACGCTCATAAACGCAGAACTGCGGCTTAGTGTTGACCTAATCATGCCCCACTGATATCGTTGCGGCAATCTTGTAGAAGCATTGACCTGTTCTGGCCTATTATGCGCCTTGAATGCAGACAGACGGGCACGTCAGTACGCCTCAAATGACACCTTTAGTTGCGCACTGAGATCTGCTGGCTTTTAATGTGTAATGATAGCCACGAATATATGCAGAGATGATGATTAGAGTAGCCGCATGCTTGTTTGGGACGCAACTCGTAACCGACTCGTTGGCCCCTTCGATGGTCGTTGCAGATGCGGACCGAGCAGGTCATGCTTCCAGGTTATCAGAGGCTAACAAATCCTGAAAATACTCTGGCGTTGATTATTCGCACGAATTTTGCCCGTTGTCGTTCGAGACTATGGGAGATGCAGGATCTCTTACACTCAAACTGACTCAGCACGCCTTAACATTTCGACGGGAGACTCGGGAGCATCCGAATTCTTGCGACAGAGGCTGTCGCTTGACATTCAAAAAGGAAATGCAGCTTCTGTTTTGGGCACACTGTTGATTTGGGCTAATCCTGGGTCAGAAGACCCGTGACCACACGTTCGCAAAGAGACAACTGCCCACTTCGAGATACCAACATAGCACACTAATATATATATTTTTTTCTGAAGGATGATTTAAATGCTTTAGAGACTAACGCAATAGGGCAAGTAGATAGAAATTCAGGCCCTATCAGTGTAGGACTCACCCCCGACGGATGGACATTATTCCGCCGAGATCATACCCACTAAACGCACCTCCCCCCTTAAGCTTTACTCTCTGTCAGCCCGGCTCTTCTTTTAATAGTACTACGAACCGACAGGAGGAGTGGTGAGTGTTCTTCGAATCAATTGGCCGAAGACCTCTAAAGGTTTGGCTCTATAGCTATAATACTGCGTTCCTCCACCTGCGAAACGATTCTTCTAGAGGCACGGGCGTATTCTGTTCTTTCTGTTGCAAATCTGCCTCTCCTGAGGCGCTCCAGGTGCCCCTTTCTAACCAGTACCTCTCGTGCCACTGCAGCTCCTCTATGCGAGTTAGAGGTGCCTTCACAAATGAATTGCACAAACTGTGCAATTCCCTGAGTAGGCAGGTCCGGAGGTTCGTACAATGTAGCTCTCCGCTCAACTTCAATCGGTCCAGCACTTTTCTGTTAGTCTCTATTCTGACTTGCGCAAAGCCCGGACAGACCAACGGTATGGGCAGCGTCGTCTACAACACCTAGGTCACGGAGTACGCATATGTCCGAGGAGGCTTTTTCAATCTTTGACAGATATGTCTGAAAGTTGCCATGACCCGTTATAACCTGCGTCAGAAAGTGATCAACCTCTCCTCCGGGTCTATTCAACCACTTCCTTATGTCAGGAATAAGGTCGCGTACGCGCGCACCCAGTGCACCATCTGGAATGGCAGCTCATTCGTTCTGCCATGCAGTAAGTGTGCCTTCCCTTTCATCATCTCTGACTTTCCTATTAGAACTTTCTGGGCCCCTATCCCATAACCCTTTGTCTCTCCTCTGCCTTTAGGTCCAAGGGAGAAGTGCTAGCAAGGACAAGTGCAGCGGAGGTACTAACAGTCCTATAGGCCTGAGTAATCCATAAGGCCGCGGTTTTTTGTGTTCTTCTTAACATATGTTTTAGCCCTTGTGACTCTTTAGCCACTGTGAACCACACCGGTGCTCCAAACAACGCTATAGATTCGACGGCATAATGAGTCTCCTACGTCCTGCTTTACTTGCCCCGTAAATGTTAGGAAGGATCTTGGCTATTGTGTTTGCTTCCTTCAAAGCGTTTCTAGCATGGTGCATACCACTCATTCCTTTGTCCAGATGTATGCCCAAATATATTCATCTACAATTTTTAGGGCTTTATTGGCATATAATTCGTCGTCTTTGCCTGCACCGTCACAGCCAAGTCGTCTGCGCATGCCAAGAGCTCAACTCCTACAGGGAGGTTACGTAGTCGGAGTACATCGTCGTAGGCTATGTTCCACAGTAGTAGCCCGAGGATGGAGCCCTGTGGGACACCCGCCGTCATAGGCATTTTCTTGCCCTCACAAGTAATGACACGAACTTTCAAGTAGTCCCAGGTTAGCCTTACCAGGTATTGTTGGACCTTCCTCTTAACTAGTGTATCCGAAATAACCATCCAAGGCAGGCTGTTAAAAGCATTTTTCACGTCTAGCAGCACTGCAAGGTATAACTTGCGGGTGCTAGGCGTGGAGCTATGCAGCGTTTCTGCCTTGGTCACCACTTTGTTAATAGCCGTTAAAACCGATCTGTTTTTTCGAAATCCGTATTGTGCATCGGACAACAGGCCGTTTTCTTCGGCGAAGACTCTGAGTCTCTCTGTTACAATAGCCTCCACGCCTTTTGCTAACGAACTAATCAGGCAGATAGGCCTATAACCGCCATTTCCTTTAGGCACAAGGACTACCTCCGCTGTTTTCCATGCTTTGGGGATTTTTCCTTCTTTTATAAGCCTACTCGTCACCTTTGCCACAACCTCAGGGAACTCCTCGAACAGAGCTTTCACAGACATTGAAGGAATGCCGTCAGGCCCTGACGCTTAACCGTGTTTGATGCTTGTAGTACTTCTACAACAGAAACCTCAGATGCATACATTTCTAATCCTTCCTCTAATTGGTTATTCTCGTAAACTCCTCTAGAAAAGACTGCGTGCTAGGGAAACAATCTCATCAGTAGACTCGTCCTCTCTGGATCTTTCAGAATGGTTTTTGGAGCCCTCATTTGCAGCTTGCCTCTAACCATCTTGTACGGCTATCCCCACGGGTCGCCGTAGAGAGTCGTGAGGAATTCTCTCTACCAATTCCTTTTGCTGTCGACAATTTTCTTTTTAAGTAGAGCTCTACAGTTTTGGCACTCCATTAAAAGATGGGGATTATTTCCGCATTACCAGATGGGGGATTATTTCCGCACACCATCCAGTCCATTAGCAGTAAACCTACTTCTATCTGCACGGAAGGAGCCCCACACCTCTGACGCTGCATTGAAGTCTACTGCTAGGAGCACCCTATCCGGTGTAGGAGCTTCATCAATTGATATTGCTAGCTCGTCTAGAAATTCGTCAAAGGCCTCTAGTTCAATATTTGGACTTATGTAGCAAGAGTATATCCTGCCTATGTCTGCCACATCTATCCATGAATAGCCACTACCTGTCCCATGCCCCAATTGTTCTATGATGCAATTTCGGACTATGCAGGTATCTGCGCGAGCATCCGCAATCCACTCGCTTCTATCCTGCTTTAGTTTTTTGTTTGGCTCGCTAATTAAGGTGAGCGTCGTCTCCCGCCTGCTCGTTATCTCTTCTACTAACATATGAGCAGGTCGACTGCGGTTGCAATTGACCTGTACCAATTAAACGGATGTGCGCTACACCGATTCATTAGTTGGGATGGAGATTTCACTAGTTGCCGCAGTCAAGCCTCTGGCGGTGTGGCTGGAACCCGGAGTGATGAACCCCTCCGCGTCTATCTTTTCTAGCTTATTTTTTTTGAGTTGTTGTCTCCTGCGGGCCATGTCCTCTTTATTTTCAGCCTGAATTCTGTCCTGTGCCGATTTTTCCCGAGCAACTTGTTTACGATCCAGGACCGCCCTCTTGATGGCCGGGCAGGTCATGGAACTGGCAGTATGGCCATCCACGTCACAAACATAGCAGTGGGGGCAGTCCTTTTCACAGTCTTTAGATGTGTGGCCGAGCTCACCGCACTTGTTGCAACGTCGGTCCGACTCTTTGTCATTAGTACACTCTCTGGCAAAGTGTCCTACTTTCTGGCAGTTAAAGCATGTGGGTAATGAGACCCACTCCTCTAGCTTGCAATTTGAATTGCCTAGGGGTAACCGGTTGTGGGACAGAAGTCTAATGCCTTCTGTCCGCGGTAGCGTAACAAGGCACTGCCATCCCCCTCTCTTGTTCATTCGAGGATTCTCAGTGCGGAACACCGTAGTCGCGGAGAGCTTTAAATTCGTGCACAACTCTGCCTCTATCTTGGCGGCATTCAGAAAAGGGTCTACGTCACGGAGAACCACCGTGATTAGGGGCCCCGTCGTCTTGCGTACATCTACTTCCACATCCGTGCCCTTGCGAATTATGTCTGCAAATGTAACTCCTTCTCCTGTCTTGGTTTCATTAACCTTTATTATTAGATCTCCGTCCCTTGTCTTGGTAACCTGATTGAGTTGCACACCGGCTTCATCCGGCTTAACATGGTCTCTGATTTTATTGAGGGTCTCCTCAATGGTCGAACCTTCTTTCACTTTGATCCTGGCGGTGCTATGACCAGCAGGCGGTACAGACCCACCTCTCGCGGGAAAAGCTACGCCCGCGAGAAGAACTGCGGGTCCTCATGTCTTTCCTCTCCGCTTATTCGATGTAACACCCATTTTTCCTATAACAAACTTCAACGGCACGTCTGATTGATGGCCCGTCTCATTCCTTAGAAATATGCAAGATAGGCGGCTCTGTTGCCTGGGGGGTCTTGCTGTTCTCTATAATCTTCGAAAGAATGCTCAAAAAACCGGCAGGTGTCCCTTCGGTTCCAACTATGCCGACCACAAGCTTTCTCATGGTTGTTTGTTGGCTCACTCGTGTCTGTGCTTGCTTGCATGCGCCATCGAAATCTCCAGCGCTTCGCTGCTTCGTAAGACCGCGACTCCTCCAACAGGGAAATTTATGAGTGACGCAGCAGACGGGTACTCTGAGTTTCTCAAGAAGAACTTTATCCTTGTCAGATCCCTGAGTTACCAGCACGGCGCGTGAGTGGCTTGCTCTGAGAAAGCTTTTCCGCGCGAAGGCTGAGTTCTTGAACTGTGGCTGGCCTTAGGCCACTCCTTAGTCACTAAGCTTGCAAGGTCGCCCATTGTTTGCGCTTTGTCCAGAGCATCCTCAACTTGTTGGGCTAGCTCAGCATCTCTGAGCTCTTGGACGCGCTTCTACTTCTTTGTTGCATCTGGAGCAGAGAACAGTACCTTCTACACCAGAAATGCTTATCGTTTCTGTGCCTACTTCAGCAGTTTCCTTCAAAATATCCAGCTTCTTGCTATTTGCTTCTTTCTCGTTTAGCTGAAGTGTCAACTCTTGTATCTGTGTACTGAGCACAATATTCTGCTCAAGTATTTCCTCATTCTTCTCACGCAGCTCATTTTCGCAGAAATTTATTTTATCGTCCTGTTCGCTAGGTCACCAGACTACTAGCTCTAATCTTGTAATGGCATTCTTAATATCAGTATGCGTAGTACCGTGTTTCTCGTTTAAGTCCTTCAGCGACTCGACGCTCTCGTTAACCTTCTCAAGTGCCTCTGCATAGTTCGCTGGGGGGGTCATCAGCCCTGACACCATCGCTTCTATTCTTCTTCTTCGACGTTTTTATCCTGACCAGTTTAGCCAGGTGGGAAGGCATCGATTCCATTCCCGGCGAAATTTCGGGTGATCCCTCTGCCTGCCTCTTATCTCCTGCTCTGGAGCAACTTGCCTGGGAAGTTACCTCTAAAGCTTCTTCCTTTCTGACCGAGTCCACACAAACCGCTGCCTCCGAACGAACATCATCCGGCATGTTGTCGTCCGCCGTCTCCACCAGAGAACTCGTCTCCTTCCCCGTCGCCATAACCGGAGACCTCTGAACGGCACCGGCTTTTTTGAAGGGATCTATTTCCGCCACCCGGGGAAGGCCACCGGGCCGCAGTCAGCCCACAGGCCGCACTTAACCCTCGAGTCAAAATTGACTCCTCGAGGAAGCAGTGGATGCCTGAGGAGTTGTTCTTGCCGTAAGTTATTGTATTTCCTTTTATTTCGATCTCCGCTAGTCGATCTCCGCGGATTACTCCTTTAACTTTTCCCCGACTCTGCTTCGGTCACTGGTCCGTCGTCTGCAGATATTCAAATTTCGCGCGTCTGTGTTGTATCTACGTGCCGCACGTTCCGTCTACTCTGCTATGCATCCAAACCAAGATGGCCGCGCCCATAAACTAGGCAGCTGTTAATCCACGTGCTTTTCAGCGTTGAATAAACACTAGTTTGCACTTGTAGCAACACTAGTAGCAAACAATGAAGTACTCTTTTTAGCCTTCACGTTCATTATCTCAAAAACATAACGCTACGACCAATCAGAGCGTTTAAAACTAACACATTCAGCGCAATTCATGCCGATAATTTTGGTACTAAATATATAGCAATGCGAGCCGTGATTGCGGTGTAATTGAGATTGAGTGCATGCATAAATGATATTCTAGCACTCTAGGTCATTTTTGCATGCACTCAATCTCGATATCTGGCCAAAAAATCGTAATTACTCCGCAATGGCGGCTCGCATTGCCATACATTTGGTGTCAAAATGATCGTCACGTCTGCGTTTGCCTGAATGTGCTAGTTTTGAGCGCCGTGGGTGGTCTTATGGTAGATGATTTTAAAGTATTTGGTGTGAAAGCTAATAAAGAACTTCATTTTTTGCGAATTATTTTCTAAGCGACCTGTTTTCTAAGCATCTTCCGACCGGCCTTACGTGTTCTTCAGAAGAAATAGAGTTTTCTCGCGAATACGACAATATGCTTAGTTTCTGTATAGGAGGACCGTCTCGCAACAGTACATTTTATGCTCCTATGTCGGGCAAAAACACGATGTCACATATTGTAGTAATTTTACTCTCACTCCGAAACAAGACTTCTCAGAGAATCATGTTCCATTGGAAGAAATATTTGCTTTAGCGAGCTTTACAATTCCATGTATCGCTTTAAAATGTTTTCGTCACACCCTGTATTTACATATATATATATATATATATATATATATACGAACATGCAGCCAAACATTATACTACAGTACTATCGTAAACTTACCAAGACCGCATTTATCCCCGCAGGCGGGGGTGGCGAATTCAACTTTGTAATACGGGATATATCGAGTAAATTTCGGCTGATACACGGTTAAAGTATACCTCTGTCCTGGGCTTAGGGATTGAATTTGAAGACTCTGTAATGATTTAATATTTTTACGAATTAATATATATATATACATACATGCTCTATCTGTTGTAATATATTTAGGTAAATACTTTGTACTACACGATAAATAAATGCGTATCTCACATGAGCCCTTTAAATTAGCTCGCTTGATGCATTGAGGGTTTGTCATTACCTCAAACAAAAAGGGCCATTATAATCTCCAACGTAGTACCTAAATATATACGAGGTATGTTCAAAAAGTATCGCGACTTTTGAATTTTCGCGGGTTACGTATATTCGAATTTCATGTCTCTCACTTATGCCGACAAGCTCGGCCATTTTGAATGTTCACTTAATTGTTGACAGCTGCTTTGCTTGCACGTGTTTTGGATCGTCTTCGATTTTTACCTATTCAAAAAAATGGATCAAAGAACCTGTATCAAATTTTGTGTGAAAAACGAAATTAAGTGCGCGGATGCATTCCGAATGTTGACTGTGGCATACGGAGAAGCTACCTTGGACCGAAGCAACGTTTATCGGTGGTACAAAATGTTCTCAGAAGGCCGAGAAGATGTGAACGACGAAGAGCGTGCCGGACGCCCGAGCACTTCAACAACAGACGAAAAAATTAATGAAGTGGAGAAAATGGTATTGGCCAATCGTCGAATCACCGTTAGAGAAGGTGCTGAGGACCTAAACATATCGATTGGCTCGTGCCATTCGATTTTTATCAATGATTTGGGCATGAGACGGGTCGCCGCGAAATTCGTACCAAAATTGCTCAATTGGGACCAAAAACAGCATCGCATGAACATTGCTAATGAGATGTTGGACTCTGTCCGCGACGACCCAAATTTGCTCCAGAGGGTCATAACTGGTGACGAATCGTGGGTTTATGGTTATGACGTGGAAACCAAAGCTCAATCATCTCAATGGAAGCTGCCGCACGAACCAAGACCGAAAAAAGCGCGCCAAGTTCGGTCGAATGTGAAAGTTTTGCTGACAGTTTTCTTCGATTGCAGGGGCGTGGTGCATCATGAGTTCTTGCCACAGGGTAGAACGGTCAATAAGGAATATTACCTGCAAGTTATGCGCAATTTGCGCGAAGCAATCCGCCAGAAACGCCCGGATTTGTGGAAGAACAAAAATTGGCTTTTGCACCACGATAACGCCCCTGCTCACACATCGTTGCTTGTGCGCGAGTTTTTGGCCAAAAACAACACACTAATGATGCCGCAGCCACCGTATTCCCCAGATCTGGCCCCCTGTGACTTTTTCTTGTTCCCTAAACTGATGAGGCCCATGAAAGGACGACGTTACGCTACGCTTGACGAGATAAAGACGGCATCGAAGGAGGAGCTGAACAAGATAAAAAAAAATGTTTTTTTGAAGTGCTTCGAAGATTGGAAAAACCGTTGGCACAAGTGTATAATATCTCATGGGGATTACTTTGAAGGGGACAAAATAGATATTCATGAATAAATGAATAATTTTTGAAAAAAACACAAAAGTCGCGATACTTTTTGAACACACCTCGTATATATATATATCACCGTCGCTGAATGCATTTTAAACACATATTAAGTTAGATATAGCTCACTTAATATAGCGCATCTTTATTGACTAAGAAGCCGGTAAGGATTTTTTTTATGAAAGCCGTTTATGTATGCCGTTTCGTCGGTCCTGCGTGGATTTACATTACACCATGTACCCATGAGCTAGTACCCAATTTGACAGCGTTTCCGTTGCTTTTACAGGGTCCACAGATTGATTGCATACTGTGGCGGCAGCCAGAAAGCTTTCGATACCATATGCCTCCGCGATGACAAAAAAACAACTAAGGCGTCGATCAGCCAGTAGAAGTGTGCAATTATATTTTACTCTAACGGCTAACATCAGTGTGCACCAGTGAGTCGTCGGCATATTCAAAGCTGCCCCCTGCTTTGTGCTCTAGTTAACACACTGATTGATTCGGGCTGCTGGATGGCTGTGTGAGACCGAGTCTATACCAATTCGAGAGCCACGCGGATTGACATTTCAGGGCAGCATCATGTTCCATTGACTTGGCTAGGCTGAGCAAAATAATGCTATACGTATACTTGTTTCTCGTAGACCGCTCTGCTTTCTGTGGATCGCCAGTTAACATAATTATATTTTGTATATGTATTATGTATATGCATATATATATATATATATATATATATATATATATATATTATATTGAAAATAAACTCGATTATATTTTAACTTTAATAGAACACCAGGATACTGAGTTATAGAATTTATAAGAAAAGTTCACGGTTCTCCTCTGCCGACGACCCGACTATGTGCAGTAGGAGTTTAGCCCGGCTCGAGACTCAAGTGACTGACGAAAGATTGAAGGTAAACATTGGCAAGACACAAGCAATGAGGTTCTGCTGACCCTCTACCAGCGGCCAATCAATAACGTATGTATTTAACAACTTCACTTGAATTTGTATGTAACTTCCAATATCTTGGCCTGGTGTTCCAAACATCAGTGTGCTCTCTTACGGAGCACATTGCAGAACGCGTCCGGTAAGCACAGGCGGCGGCTGCTGTAGGAATTGAGAAACCGCATCTTCCTTCCCTGCTTGTCGCCCCAAACCTTTTTGCAAGCTTATCGGGCTTCAGTGATTCTTATAGCATTCAACTAATCTGGGAAGATCTTAGTGCTCCACAAATGGACAAACTGGTCGGAGCAAAACCCGCTTACCACAAACGAGTTCTTGAATGCTTGTCATAGCCATTATTCATACGTCTACTCAGAATCATTCATCACAAGCTCTTTATCAAAAAACTACAGAAAGTTGATCTACCCGAAACTCGGGACTGCGAAAAATGTATTTGGCTGTGGGAAAAAAAGAAAGTGGATACTAGCTCAGCGTTTTACACAACTGGGACCATGTAAAACAGCCAATGGAAGGGTCTACAGCGAACCAACAAACACGGTACCCGCTTTGCTGTGGACGGTTTTCATCATGTTGTGTGCAGTTCTTAGTTAGAGTTATACCTGAAATCAACGTTTCGCTAGTTGTATAGTTTTTGTTTTAATTATGATTTTTGTTGCTATAATTAACCTAGCAAAGGTAATAAGTTGAATTGAATAATTACAAGTTAAATTAGCAGTTTAATTTCATTATCTATTTTAAATTTCCACACGTAATGATCTAAGAGGCACTGCAATAATTCAACTAGTAAACGCGTGAATCGTCATTACCGCATTGCGCGTGGTTACGTTCTCATTCTTGAAGGCGCACGACTGCATCCCTACGTCGCACCAGGATACATTAAGATATACGGGGTTTTTGCGGCTCGCAGAATGAGTGTAGATATCCACCTTCACCGCTTCGTGGTTTATTGGCATAACCACCTACTTCATGTGGCTCTGAGACAAAAATACCAACAAATAGACAATGATGTCATAATGTGACAGCTTTACGTGTCCACATTTTTTTTCTCGAACAACGATAAGTTTATTTCATGTTTCATATGTTATTAGTCAAATAATAGTTGTTTCTGCTACGGCATTTCTGGCAGTCCTTCCCCCGTCGATGGAAGCGACCCCACTATCGCCACCTCGTTACCAAGTTGAACTTCTATGAAGATACGCTGCACCAGGTACTCCCCGGCTCGCGCATCTTTTGTCACAGCAGTTACTCTCTTTCCAAGCTCCTTGAGGAACTTGACGGTCGCCTCGCCCATTGGCCCTAGCGTTTCCACGGCGATCGGCTGAATTATGTATTGCGGCGAGAGCTCGCTGTACTTCGACAGTTTGCGACTTTCAGCAAGACGTGCGCTCGCGCCAGCTTCCCGACTTGTGCGCGCAATGTAACTGTTGGCGAGTGTACATGAAACCGTCGCGTCCCACACTAGCAGACGACCCCGTTCCCAAGGTGCTAGGGTTTTTCCATCCGGGCAAAGAAAACTGTTGGCGCACATACCGAGGGGCTCTTTTATTGAGGGAATCTGGGCGCTCTGCAGAGCACGGTGTACGACATCGTTGATGGCGAAATGTCTTGAGTGGCGACCGGCACTGAACCGGCAGGACAGCGCATGTTCCGCTGTAGCGGTAACTTTGGACCGACACAGGTTGCAGACGTGCTCTGCGCAGACAGCCTCCCCATGCCGCAGACCCGAGACGATGCGGAGTGTGTTATTGTCCAGCATCGTCCCCAGTTGCGGTGAAGGGAGGGCCACTTTCCGCTCATTGGATCAAAACACGCCTTCAGGCGAGCTTTTCCTTTTAAGTCTAGGGTTTGTGCTAGAAGCGCGTCTTGCCTTTTTTTTACCACCAAGTTGTCCAGTGCTCCCAGAGTTTTTCGCTCGCGGGCTCTCCCCAGCAAACTCGAAACTCCTCCAGGGTCTCCTCCTATGTATTAAATCCTTAAAGGTTGTCAAGGATCCCAAGTAGCACGATAATGATAAATCCCTAGCACGGCGAATCCCTAAGCCCCCCGCGCTCACAGGAAGTGACGCCTGGGCCCAGTAGTAGAAAGAGTAGCCGTTCTAGTCCCGTACGCAGAATGTCGTCGAACCTGTCGAGAAGGTCGGTCCTTTTAAAAGAAGGTGAACAACGCAAAAGATACGTCAGGCGAGGAGTGGAGAGACTTTGTCGCAAGAGGTATAACGCCGGGTGGGCATCTAGGGTTTGAAGTCTGCTGCACCATCGGCTGACTTCAACAAGTTTTCTGCGCAGGACACCCTCCAGCGCCGCATCGGTAAGGGGGGCTCCCAGAAGCTCGATATTGTCCTCGGCTGCTAATCGAATGTCGGGTAGTATTCCCCGCAAGCTTGAAATAGGCTCGTCGCGGTAATCCTCTGACAGTAGAAAGAGCTCGCATTTATTTGCGTTGAGAGTTAAGCCGGAGCACGCTTGAAATTCCTGAACAGTCTTGATGTCTGCCTGGATGGTTGCCAGGTCACCTGCCAGCGTTGCGTCATCAAGATACCACGGTCGGAACTCCGATTGAAGCTTCGCCTGTAGTTCAGCGATAGCGATACAGAAGTGGCCCACACGGGTCGCCTTGTTGTACCCCACACATCGACTTGAGCGTCTCACCTTGCCACAGAAGATTAGCAGGCAGTCTATACATCTGATATACAGCCGGGTAAATAGCGGGTATCGATCTTTTTACAGCATTGAGTAAATGATCTCGGCGAAGCATGTTAAAGGCGTTTTGAAAATCGAGCTTTACTAAAGCTTTTCCTTGCCCTCTGTTCGATTTGATGAAAGCGGCGGCCGCGTGCACAGCCGCTTCTGCTCCTCCTTTTATCCCGCACCCTAGTTGCATGGGAGCCACTAGCTCGAGAATTGCCGTCATAGATTTTTTCCACATTTAGTTAAGTTATCCGTGTTCGTTTATAAGCTGTAGACCATCTGAAAGAATGCTACGTGTGGTCTTCGTAAACGCGACGTGGTTTACACGCAACTGTGTAACATGTAAGTAAAACCATCAAATCAATTTACGTATCTCGCTAATGCAAGGTACAATGGAAAGGTACCGGGGCAATTGACGTGGCAGGGTTTGGTGGAGAACAGGACCGTGGGGGTGCGAGGCCCATCCACATAGCCGGTGCCTGTTATGATCAGGGTTTTCACAAAGACAGAATATTCCGTGTCGGGAACCAGTTCCGTTACGTTTACGTACTGCAAAAATGCGTCAAAAATAAAACCATTAGTATAACTGGAGGTCTATACGGAGTAGTCGCAAGCAATGAAAAATAACACACATATTATAAGCAATGTCACTAGTACTCAGATTCCAAACAACGTTTCTCTTAGCAACACAAATAGGCGACATCGTGATGTTGTGTGCTGCGATGTTAATTTGACATTTTATACACATTTCCGGATTAACGGCGCGGCGCTCATATATAAGCAATTAAAGAACAACGTCAACTATGCCACTGTGCCTAACGCTGAAGATTATACAGTGATTTCGTTCCTCACTTAACACTTAGAGTCTGCAGCGTGTTTGTTCCATTCCTTAGTGTGGTACGCTCGACCCGATCTATCTTTATTTGAAGTAAGACAAACAATATGTTTAATTTGCTAATGCACTCAGCAATGAAGCAGCATCATTGGGGATGTTGGACGTTTTTTTGCGATCTCGTCAACTGGACCCTTAAGTGCTGACTGTGTGAGGCACCACCGGGTGCGCACAGTTCTATCCTTAAACAAAACATACAAAATTCACTCACTCATTTGTGTGTGAATGTATATACAAGAAAGTCGCAGATCTCTAGTTGCGAAGGTCAGCTGCTTAACGAGCCTTTGAAGAAGTTTGACTGGATCGCCCAGGGTCTCGAACGCTAGCGGTTAAAACTCTCGAGTTGTTGCGTATTTCGCGTAACCTGCCCTGGCTTGGCTCGATTACCATCATGGCCTGCTAGCTCTTTGTGTGGGACTCACATTCACTAAACCCCTGTCTTCCTCCGCACCCCCTCAAGATTCGGCATTGTGTGACACTACCTTGAGGGAGTTTACGAGGGAGTTTGATGATGAGGGAGTTTACTTCAACCTGCTCATGGATCTTTCGATAGGCTTGTTCCAGGGACCGCAGGTATGTCGAGTAGGCTCTTTGATTTGTTTGAGACGGGTCCTCTACCTTATGAGAGTGTCAAGGTAGGCTACTCTCCGGGACCAAGAACCGGGGGTCTCCATCATGTGGGCAACAATGTTGGCGATGTGACGGCCGGCAAGCGCAAACTCCGATGACAGGTAACACGCTGTTAGAGCGCTACATTGAGCCACTGTGTGGTTGTCTTATGCGCGTCAGGCCAGCCTGTGTAACGTGCACGCATCTGTCTGCCTGAGACGCCTTCCCAATCCTGACCATGTAGCGCTGAAACTCTCCTCAGATTGCAAATATCTGGGTACTGAAGTACAGGAGCCAGGAACAAAATTGCAAAACGCATACCCTTTGGTCTGGGTAGTGTGGAACTCTCAAACCCAATAAAAACCTGGTGTCCCCCTAATCTACATGACCGGCGTATTTGTCATAACAATCTCCACAAAATCAGAGTCCGCCTCCCAACTTTTTTGAGCTGAGAGTAGGTCTCTTGTCGTAATCCACTGCACGTCTGATCGTGAACGGGTTGTCTGTCTCGTGATCTCAAGAGTTCTGCATGCAAAAAGTCTGTGAGTCACGTCGTCGGTCTCGCTGATGTCATACAAGACACATATGTCTTCCTCAGTCTTCCCTATCTTCACCATGTAGGTTGGAGCACGTCACCCCTGGCCATACGGCCTTCCCTTCGATTCATAGCTACCGTCTTTCCCCAGTTAACCTTCAAGCCCTTCTCATCCATTAATGTAACGAGTCGATCCATAATTCAGTCCATCGCCCTGTGCGGCGCCTATGGTTTGAGCCGCCTCCCCCGCAATACCGATCCCGTTATCAATCAGCACCGTATCGTGTGTTAACATATTGATAAGTAGCCTCAGAACTCCTCCCGGCACTCTTGATTGTGCCAGCTCTTCAACTGTTTTATCTCTTGGTGCTATGTCAAACGCTGCCTTTAAATCTACAAACACCGTATATATACAACTCGTCGGCCTAGACAGCGTATCCCAGATTGCTCCTAGCAGCTCCCCGAATTGCTGAGCGAGTTAATTTTATTTTCCTCCGGTATTACCCCCCGCTACTTCAAGAACAAGCCCAGTCTCCCAGCTACTAATCCCGAGATTATCTTATACGGACAGCTTTTTCTTGCTATTTCCCTCCAAGCTTCTGGTTCAGTTTCTACTCCCTTTCCTTTTGGAATGACTATTAAGGTCGCTTTCCTTCAGGCCTCTGGAATTTGCCCCTTGTTTAAACATTCATTGAATAAGGCTTGCCAGCATGGTGCGAGAATTAGGGTATCGTTCATGTGTCCATTTCTGATCAAGTCTTTTCTGTGCACTTCCCCCGTGGTGCTCTGTTGATTGCTTCTATTACTTCTTTAAGTGAGATTTCCCTCTTTATGCAAACCCTCGTTTCCTCCGTTGTCTGACTTCGTATTCAATCGGCGCGTTCGGCGTTATGTCCGACCCGGCTAATATTTGCCTGAAATGTTCGACTAGCCTACCCGTCTCTACGCAACACTGCCTTCTCCCCTTCCGCCTCAGCCATGTATGTGGACGTTTGTCAGCCTCCCTTAATGCTACCCACTCTTTCTTTTCCCAGTGCTTTTTCTTCTCCTCCTTATACGTTTTCTTAATCAGCGGTTTAACCAACGCTGCTAACGGCCTCATTAGACGGACGGTTTTTACATATTTTTCCGTCAGCCTACTAGCTTCCTTGGCCGCCCGGCAATATCCATTACCCCTGGCACCGGGAGTACCCCGCTAAGTCCTTGTAAAAGGACGTTGCCGTTAAGCTTCCTCCCTGAGCCTTTCCTCCTCCCTCGTTCTTGAACACTGCCTCTAATTTTTACCCGGATACCCATAGGTATTTGAGTATACACCTAAGTGCTTAATAATGCTGTTTTGGGACGATTTTTGTAAACGTTTTATACGCTTCAGCCTATGTGGACATGAGCCCCATATTACTTCACCATAACACAGACTGCATCGACCTTAGGCCTTGCAATCCTATCTCAGGTGCTCCGTAAAACCACACCTTCTGCATCTCGGTGTAGGAAGTTTGCAGTTTGCTGCAAAGTGATCCATGCTGTAACACCTAAAGCATTGCGTGGGCTCTCGATATATAACAACACCGTGCCGTTTCAACCATATTCGAACCTCTGCTGGGAAGTCTCCACCTGCGAAGGTCAAAATAACTTGCTCAGTGGTCGATACAATATTTGTCTTTGCGTCTTTAATTTTTACCCTTATCGCTTCGGAAACCCCAAAAGGCTTCAGGGCAGCCGATTAGTGTAGCCCCCGATATAGAGGGACGCACACCAGATATTTTTCCCTTTACTGTGGATCGCCCTCCACTGATCCACACCGACACCTTCATGGCTAACTATTGCAGCAATAGTAGCGTGGCCAAAATCAAACTGCCAAAACCTGATGCGTTTTGGCCGTTACACAATGTGGGCTATACAGCTCAAGTTTCTGTCGGGCAAAACACCCAGGTATTGGACCTGTTTGTGTATCTGAATCATGTGACCGTCCACACGGATTTTCCTCCAACGGCTCCGCATCCCTTGCGGTGACTAAGATTGCCAGATCGTAAGCGACGAATTCAACACCGCGATGCCTGCTCGTCTCTAGCACGCCGTCGTACGCGAGGTTCCATAGCGTAGGTCCTAGCACGGAACCTTGTGGTACACCTGCAGTCATCGCGTACTCCATACGACGCTATCATACGCCAAATGTACGCTGGTACTCCCTTTTTCCCCACCGCATTCAGAATCAATTTGCGCTGTTAAACGCATTATTTACAACTAGCAATATCAGGTGGCAAAGATTACGAACTCTGGGGCTTTTTTGTCTCTCTTCTTCGGCCTTAGCGAGTATCTTGCTAATGGGCTGGAGCGTGGACCTCCGTTTACGAAACCCGTAGTAATCCTCTGAGAGCAAGACTTGCTTTTTTTCTCGATTGCGTCATTGAGTCTGCTCGCGAGTGTATTGACTCCGCGACCTTAGCAACTGTGTCAAGAAGGCAGATGAGCCTGTAGGATGAGGCCGAGCATGGCTCCTTCCCCGGCCTTGGAATAAGAGCCAGACTGGCCTTCTTCCATTCTTCTGAAAACCGTCCCTCTCTTGGAAGTGCCTCTACGACCGTTTTAAAGGCCGATGGGCACTTCTTCGTTAGGCATTTGATCGCTTCCGCAGGTATGTCGTCGGATCCTGAGGCCGTGCCCTCTGACATCCTTTCAGCCGCTCACTGGATCTCCTCGAGCGTTACGGGAGGAATATCCTTCTCATTCGCCGTAATAGGGTCTCTGCCTTTCTCCGTCTGCATGGAAAAAGGTGAACCACAATAACTTTTACAAGATCCGGTGAGATCGTTAGTGCTCTCGTGCCCAGTTTGCCCATCACAATTTTGTAGGGCTTTCCCCACACGTACCGTTCGATCTCCTCGATCAGTTGCTCCCAGCACCAAAGCTTACTCTTTCTGATTGTGGTCTTCAGGTTTGAGCGTGTTGCTTTGTATTTGGACCAGAGATCATCTGCTTTTTCCCGCTACTCCAGCTCGGCCGATTCCGTTCTCGCCTTTTTGTCCTTCCAAAGGGCTCGTGGTGTATGGGCGCCGGGCTCCAATGCACTCTCTCCGTGCAGCGGCCACTTCGGGGGATCACTAGTAGTTTGGTGCAGCGTTTCTCCGCCGCAGGTGTACTGAAGCGTGCGTTGCCTTCTCGCATGTTTTACGAGTGATTTTGCCTAAGCTTTTCTTATTGAAGGTGTTCTCCAGTTCGCCATAGCCCCAAACTATTTCCTCCCTAAGCTTCTCCTTGCTTATCCTGCGAGCCGACCATCTGGTCCTGTGGGACCCAGCGGCAGGCACTGTGCTCATGAGTGCTCCTTCGTTTTTCACCGTGAATGTATTATTTCGGTGGTCACTAAGGTTCTCTTTGTATTTGAGGACCTTCCAGTTTACTACCTTGTGTACCTTGTGTTCGCGGCGCTAATCGTCGGGTCTATAGAGGCTTCCTGATCTCTGCGGGCGAACGTCGCTGCCGCTTTCGGGTAGTTTATAACCACAAGGTTCCGCTCGGCCAACCATTCCATCAGGGATTATCCCCGAATGTTGGTGCGCCTACTACCCCAAAGCACAGACGCCGCGTTGAAGTCCCCCGTCAAAGTATTCTGCAAATTTCTCTAGGCCTCTGTTGGGGGAGAAGTAGCAGCTATAGAATATTGCACCCCCGTCTACCTGTATCCAGGCAAACCCCTTTCCCTGGCCCCTGTCCCGCATTGTGATGTCTTTTCGACGGTTTGTCCACCAGATCGCGGTGTCCGTTCTTTCATCTACTGTCCATACCCCTTTGTCCGCTGCGTTTGCCAGGGCCTCGTTTGGCTCTGACAAGAGGCGTAGGTCCAATCCCAACCTGTTTACTGCTTTCGCATCTTTCGGCCTCCCTTTCTCGTACTTCGTTAAGGACATCGGCGTAGAAGCCACCTCCCGTTCGGACCACCACTATGGACGTTCGTTCTGACGGTTCTGTGTGTGCTTTTGACGCTTTCTTTCTTTCTCTCTCCTTTTACTTGCCTCTCTTGAGGTAGAAAACTACTGGAGCGTCAAGTTGTCCTCCCCAACATGCCTCGGGCTATTACTGTGTTCAGGCCTTCCGGGAAGTGGACCGCTATCGAGCGTCTCTTTAGGCCCGTTTGATCGGCGTCTCGCTCCTGCAGCCCCGCGTCTTGCTCAGCTTGCTGTAGGATGCGTGGTCATTTGTCAAAAGAGCCTTACGACGCTTTCGACCTTCTCCTTCCTCTAGTTTTCCGACCACGAAAGTCCTAGTGATCTCTGGTGATTCCTCAGCGGCGGAATCTCCGTCTTATTTCCGCCCGGGTTCGAAATACTGCCACGTTTCCAGGTTTGACGACTTTTACTCGGGTTACCGCAGGGAATTGCGGCGTCAGGCGGGCAAGGTGCTCTGAGTCTTTGGCCGACAGTTCGCGTATGACCACCGCCCTCACTTCTCTTTCTGTCAAAATGCTACCGTGAACATTCTTTGTCTTGCTATAGAGTCGTATCGGCCAATTCTCTTTGACCAGCGTGACCAACTCCTCCTCAGTCGTTGCCTCCTTTATGCGCCTGTGCAGCTCTCCTGCGCGCTGCTTCTTTTTCTCTTTCTAAATCTCCTCGGCGCTGATCTCAGTCTTACATCTGCTAAAGAATTGCGGATTTCCGGATGCCTTTGTGACAAGGGTCGCCTTATAGACTTAATATTGCGATATATAATGCACCATATATAATACACGCTAGTCTACACCATATCTACACGCTAGTCTATATATATATACATATATATATATATATATATATATATATACAGAGTGTGTGGTACAGTAATTTGCTGTTTTGCTATCTATCTGTACCCACGCCAGACACGTTTTATATAATGTTGTGTAAGTGTTACACTGCGTTAACTTCCTTTAGTTGAGCTGCCGTTAGAATTTAAATTTGAATGCTCGGCGAACCGTTCGAAGCCTTCCGACCACTGCGCGGGTGGTTCCGTTTTGCTTCACCCTACCCTGCCGAAAAGAACAGACTTCACAGCAGCCTGGCTCCGTAGTACCCCTCCGTCGCACGGTCACGCACAATACACTAAAATGGTATCTGGGTTTCACACATCACTATTGTATGGCTTACTCTCTAGGTTTACCTGCCTGTATACACACAAGTAAGCATAACCCATCGAAGCTCCGTAGACACACGTCCGCACTCTTTGGCGCCAAACCAGCTCCTGGTAGAGTACTTTAGAGGCCCTTGTCCGCGCCGGTTGTACCATTGTGTGCGTATAAGTGTGCGCATATTCAGCACAATGCATAAAAGCAATGCAGAGCTGAAAAAGCTCATCGTCGAACGCCATCAACTTCGGGATACTACGGCCAATGGTCAAGAAGGGACTTGACCAACGATCTAGCCCGATCCAGGGGGTTGTGCGGCGCGCGCAACCGGTCGACAAAGTGCCCCCCCCCCCCCCCGGTACCCATGCTGGAGTCTCGAAAAAGTATCGAAAGGCTCTTAGTATATTTTTCACAAATGGCGTTGCCTCATCCTTCTCAAACAATTCCATATATAAACGTATTATTTAACAAAATCCACCCGAGCACTTCACAACGACATTCACTGTTAAAAAGGTGACGAAACTCGCAAGTTTTAGATCAACTTGGTGCTGTTAGAGATCCGGCCGCTGACTACGACGGCCTGTAGTCTCACAGTATCCGCCACGTCAGATCTCACATCGCCAACCCCCTTAATAACGGTACCCAAACCGCTTAAAGATCGCCAGAATGGTACGGATCCGCACAGGGTATGAGCGACCCGTCAAAGTACCGCCAAGTTAGTCTTCTGTCGGTTTTAAACAAGACCGTCGAAGATAACCATTGCTAGCCAAATTGCGAGACACTTGAAAGCAAGCACACAACACGTTTTCGGTCAACCAATTTCGATTTGGCAAAGCATATTACATAATTGGATCTCCTTTATGCAAGCTGCACTACTGCGCATTTTTTGAGTCACCTTACGTAAGAATTTAGGTTTGGGACTGTCTGCAGTAGGGGTTGGGCGGAGCGACTAAGTGTGGCACGGCGGCACGTTCATATGTTTCAAGGATTAACTAGTCGTGAGAGATATTAATACAATATTTTGGATATAGAGAACACAACGTGCTAAAAGTCACGCCGAATATCGCGTCAATGATGGGTGCCAACACAATGCAACTGTAGTTGGTTTAAAAATACTACCGACTCCTTGCAATATTTGTCAATATCTGAACTAACATACCGTTGTAAATGTCTATATAATTTATGGTCTGGTTTAAAAACAATGTATATATATATATATATATATATATATATATATATATATATATATATATATATATCCATATATATATATATATATATATGACATAATGTGTGCGATTAATACGTCGCTCCTCTACTTGCACATAAAAATGCAGCACGCTAGTTCGCGAACAAAAACCCAAAACTGTTTCTCTAATTTAGATTGCGAACGTGATGGTCTCTGCGTATCTAAAATCGCGCCGAAGATAGAAGTGTAACTAGGTCCATCTGCTACACCATGCGTTACTTACTGACTTACCACGTCTGTTGAAAATGGTGCTATGCGTTTCGTTTGACAATCGCTTTTCTTTTGTAAGCAATAATTTATCTCGTACCGTACCGGAGGAGCGTATCGGTCGTGTAAGAACTGCACGACGGCATAGGTATCCCCCGGCGTTACGCTCATGTTCTTTACTGGGGGTACATCTGAAAGGAGGCTCATTATTAGAACAAAAATAACAACTAACTCTGCAGCGTTCTAACTCTGCTAGCAGTACAAGCCAATATGCGCTGCGGATGGTCGAATAGCTTGTTTGTCAAGTATACGCGCTGCCCGTCTCTCTTCTTCCGCACGCAGAGATTTTCTACAGAATAGCCCGTGCTGGGGTACTGCATTACAGTCTGGAGGAGATAGGTACAAAGCTCCGCTTTTCAGACACGTGTAGATAATGGAGTCCTAAGCAAAGTAGGCTTGTATAACTACTACAACTATCTATGAGCGGTCTATTGAAATGCTTAACTAGTGCTCTGCTATGATGTCAGGAAGATACCTTGGGGCTAGTAGAGGTTGCAATATAGTTATTGCACGTGATTTGCACGATAGGGAACTAGATTTTCACAGGCCACGCTGTGTAATATAAGCTCAAGCACTCGAGCAAAAGCTACGTAAGCGTTCAAACAAAAAACACGTTTTGCAATGCTTATTTTTAAATAGGTCCAAAAATGTGAAAAGATTCCGGGGCACTACCCTCGTATAAACCCCTCATTTGCTCAGGGTGAGCAAATGAAGGGTTTATACGAGGTATGTACTTAAAACATTAATTAGTTTTACGTAACTCATTAATGAACTAACCTGTCTCGATAGGGCACATACGAATCTCTTCACTAAAATAAGTAGGCCAACCAGGACTGCATATGTACACTCACTAGTACGGAACGATAACAATCGCGTCGAACTGGATGCATAGCAATGAGTGTATATCGTTAAAACTTAAACTGTACGCTTCAAAAGGCAAGCAGAGATCTACCTCATACATTACGTAAATCTATACAATCCATTTTTAATTATAAACCTTCAAAGTCCTCAAATATTGCGTCGTAGAAGTAGAACCGTTTTCCGTCGCACCAAGTAAGAATCTTTACTTCGTATGGCGTAAACACCATGAACTTTGCCGAAAAAAACACATCTTGAGACCGGGACCTAAAATTTGTGGTTTCCGGCCTGCCGTCAACATTGGTAGCAGCCACGTAGGTTTTGTTTGTGCATTTCTGACCCTTAAACAGCTGATACAGGTACACTACTCGACCATCAACGTAGTCCTTACGCACAAGCGGCAAAGGCCGATTGCTTCGATCTGAAAGGTAGGTACAGTCCGTTTGTGAAGTGATCTCGATACAAGATGCGAGAACACACAGGACCGATGAGATTAAATGTCGCTCACCACTACCGTTAATTAGATGTAGACGTTCGTAGAAGTTTAATGTTACCTCACTGACGTAGACTCCAACGTCAATCCAAAGCATACTAGACCAGCAAAAAGTGTACGACTTTTTTTATCAGCGCGCTTTCTAGTACATGTATTTCTAAGTCGGTATGTGAACCCTGTTTTACATCTAGGTGAGAGTTTATAGTTTAACAAATTGTTGACATAAACGTGACCGCCTCCAATCTGCACCTTACTTGACCGTAGAAAATCTTACAAAATCAATAATATTAAAGACGCGCTCTTGAATTGAAGAGCAAGAGAAAGAAGCAAGCATCTATCAAAGGCTTCGTAACAACGAGGGTGCTTTAGATGGGATTGGCATGTGGTAAAGTGTCAGTATACACTGCATTAAATGTAATACCACGGATACCATCATGGTACTCTCATGGCGCTCATGATGAGCACAATCGAGGTTGCACATCGAAAATGCATGAAACGGGCTTGCGACAAATAGGAAATATGCTGTGTATGTAAGTAAGTAAGTAAGAACGACGTGATCTTGGGTGTTTATGTACATGCGCGTGTTTTTGTTTAATTCAAATTGTTCCTGCCTTTTACAATTGTAGGGTTTAGAAAAGTAAATTCATTACGTGTTTCCAACGGTTTCCATTAACTTATAGCTTCAATGATAAAGGCAGTATAGCAGTTACTTGCATGTGTTTCGACGTTTGACGTAACTACGGCAATTCAAATGTTGCGTGAGCAGCAATACGGGTAACAACGCCGAATACAAACCGCAAAAGCAGTGCATGTATTGCTGTCGTTAATTAACCCAGTACCCCAGTGCCGCTTGATTCTTACAAGTTCAAACTAAAGTAAGAGTTACTTTTTAGCAAATTCAGAAAATCCAAACTTACCTTTGCAATCAAACCGGCATTCAAGCGTAGTGACCTTACCGCTGATATCAGGGGCACCAGGGCTCATTGCATGAAGCGGCGTTACGAAGACAACGTATTCCACGCCGGGGAGAAGGTCGTCTATAGTAGGCGTTGCCTGGAATTGCGTAAATTCACTCTCAAACAAGTTACACAGTGTCGCATGCGCGTATAAAGTAATAACATTTTTAACGAGAAAAATTACCTCATTTCTTATCTTTGTAGTTTGGAGACATGCAGTGGCAATAGCAATATCTCCTGGTTCATCAAGCACATTTCGTTCAGCACAGCTTTCTCAGGAATTTGGTCTAAACCTCTTCAATCACACCTATATGTTTGCACAGATATGGGCTCCAAACGGGCAAGCAACATAAAAGTCTATTATATACTTAGGATTTAGCTACTTAGGATTATAATTCGTGCTCTACTGTGGTGCCGTGCAGTCAATTTAGGATGGTGACTAGCCGTTGAACTTTAGTTGTGACAAATCTTTGACAGCTCTTCCCCTGTAGAATTCGCCTTACATTAAAAACATTTTGAGCGGTCATCAAGCATTTTTTTTCAAAAGTTGGAATGCGGCTCAAGTGACTACTGAGTTAGTTCACGGCAACCCTGCGCCGCCATGTTCTGCCACTGTTTCTAACCGGATGAATAAGTGTAACGAGAGACCGCGCGACCACCAAATATGAGCTATGTCCAAGACACCTACAAACTGCTACTGATGAGAAAAACGTGCAGTTAGTGCGAAACATCTTTGACGTAGACGGACGAGTGAACATTAGGGAGAAAGGGGTGGCCTTAAATCTCAATTTGGGCAGTAAGCATTTTACCCCGCACCACCGCGATAACCTGAAGACCGAAACCGAGCAGCTCAGGGCGCAAAATGTGTGAAAAGCGCTTGCACAACCAAAGGCTCTAGAAAATAAGTGTTCGCTTCTCAGTGAATTGTAGAAGGAGGTGTCAAAAAACGTCAATATGATTTTTGGCGCATATTCGTGACCGTCTCAATGAAAGTCGGGTCCATCACTACACTCCCGAGATCCAAGAAGCAATTTTTTTGCCAATGGCGTTCACCCGGCTACGACCCTTGAAGCGGGTGCGGATAACGGCAACAGTAAGAAGAAAGGAAATAGCTACGGTTTGTTGGGATTCGCGTAGAATAAACTCTGGTCGACTACCTCCACAGCGGCACAAAGATCACATGAGAAGACTGCTGCGCAGGACTATTGTGGACTGCCTGCAGCACGAAACCTACTCACTGAGAAACGGCTAAAGAAGCCGATTTACATTGGCAAAACTGGCAGAACGTATTGAACTGCCGACGACAAACGTGAGCCGCAAAAGTTGTTCAAAACATTATTTGGTGTTTGGTATTGCTCGTCCTTCAGGAGTGCGTACAGTATATACATATACTTGGCTTGGCGACTTGATGTTCTGTTACTTATTTTCCACAAAATACAGTTGATGCACCAAAAGGTGCCAAGGTTACACATACTAGAGCAAAGGAACAATAGATGCCCATCCTATGAATATTTAGTCACTCTGAACAAAGGATTTTTCAAGTCCGCAAAAAATACCAATTTGATTTGGAGCTTTTGTTCAAATAGCCTAAGCAGGAATGAACGGACCGACCCACCACCTAAGCAAGTGGTGATTCCGTTCATTGCAAATGCATATTAAAAGTTAATGTGATGTTCGAGCATTTCGCTGCATATATATATAGAAAGTAAACGTGGTGAGCTTTTTACGGCATAAGCTGGTGTCTATAACTTTTTGTTCGGAAGTGAGAAGTGTCCGAATCTTCAATTTTACATGTTCGATCTAGAACCTTTCTTTAGGGAATCTGACATGTCATGTAAGGAAAAGAAATTGAGGACCTTTAACGGAAATCAATAGCAGATAAGGAAGATGACTCGTTTTGATCAAAGGTTCCTTAAGATATCGGATCTGCGTGTGGTTTTAGTTAGCGTTGTATTAGAACGTGCGACGAGTGTGAGCGCATTCGTGGTGATCCAGTAAAGGAATGCTGGGAAAGAAGGATAAGGATGGACTGGATGAATTCTATGCCCGATAGAATTCTGAGGAAGAACTGTTTATTGTATAAGCGTTGTATAAGCATGCATGGTTAAAATGCGCTTACATTGTGCTAAATAAAATATGTTTTTCGTAAAACAATTATACCGATGATATGCTCCGAGCCCACGCTCACACTATACGAGGTGTGTTCAAAACGTATCGCGACTTTTGAATTTTCATGGGGTTACGTATATTCGAATTTCGATTTTTTGTGGCGTTATGTTGGTACTCATGTCTCTCACTTATGTCGACAAGCTCGGCCATTTTGAATGTTCACTTAATTGTTGACAGCTGCTTTGCTTGCACGTGTTTTGGATCGTCTTCGATTTTTACCTATTCAAAAAAATGGATCAAAGAACCTGTATCAAATTTTGTGTGAAAAACGAAATTAAGTGCGCGGATGCATTCCGAATGTTGACTGTGGCATACGGAGAAGCTACCTTGGACCGAAGCAACGTTTATTGGTGGTACAAAATGTTCTCAGAAGGCCGAGAAGATGTGAACGACGAAGAGCGTGCCGGACGCCCGAGCACTTCAACAACAGACGAAAAAAATAATGAAGTGGAGAAAATGGTATTGGCCAATCGTCGAATCACCGTTAGAGAAGTTGCTGAGGACCTAAACATATCGATTGGCTCGTGCCATTCGATTTTTATCAATGATTTGGGCATGAGACGGGTCGCCGCGAAATTCGTACCAAATTGCTCAATTGCGACCAAAAACAGCATCGCATGAACATTGCTAATGAGATGTTGGACTCTGTCCGCGACGACCCAAATTTGCTCCAGAGGGTCATAACTGGTGACGAATCGTGGGTTTATGGTTATGACGTGGAAACCAAAGCTCAATCGTCTCAATGGAAGCTGCCGCACGAACCAAGACCGAAAAAAGCGCGCCAAGTTCGGTCGAATGTGAAAGTTTTGCTGACAGTTTTCTTCGATTGCAGGGGCGTGGTGCATCATGAGTTCTTGCCACAGGGTAGAACGGTCAATAAGGAATATTACCTGCAAGTTATGCGCAATTTGCGCGAAGCAATCCGCCAGAAACGCCCGGATTTGTGGAAGAACAAAAATTGGCTTTTGCACCACGATAACGCCCCTGCTCACACATCGTTGCTTGTGCGCGAGTTTTTGGCCAAAAACAACACACTAATGATGCCGCAGCCACCGTATTCCCCAGATCTGGCCCCCTGTGACTTTTTCTTGTTCCCTAAACTGAAGAGTCCCATGAAAGGACGACGTTACGCTACGCTTGACGAGATAAAGACGGCATCGAAGGAGGAGCTGAACAAGGTTAAAAAAAATGTTTTTTTGAAGTGCTTCGAAGATTGGAAAAACCGTTGGCACAAGTGTATAATATCTCATGGGGATTACTTTGAAGGGGACAAAATAGATATTCATGAATAAATGAATAATTTTTGAAAAAACACAAAAGTCGCGATACGTTTTGAACACACTATGTATGTATATAATTCACGCAAAAGAGTTGCAAATTTGGCGCGTCGTTAGTATTTCTACCTCATAATTTCATTTAGATACGTATTCATGCAACGTATATTTGTTTACCTTCTGATTCTGGAGAAATATGGTACGGCTACGATGTATTCCAGGATTTGTAGAATTCAACGTGATACTAACAGATTCGCCCACACGATCTGACCACTTTACATGTACGACTACACTAAAAGTGCGCGCTTCAAGTAATAGAGCTGTAAACGACAGCAAAAAATTAGAGATCGATTAGAGAATAATATTTCGGCATGAGAACTTAGAGAAATACAAAATCATATTCGCGAGACACCACATTAGGTCCTACGTTAATACAACACCTATATGGCGAGTGAGAGAAGAAGTGCCATTCTAAAAATACAATCAAGAAATGTCCTCGAGAGCCGGATGCAAGGCGGCCCGTGCTCGAGCAAACGGGGTAACCAATTGAAATATATATAAACAGCATGCTCAAAATAGAATATTTGCTTATGCTCAAGTAAAGAATTTGACATTAGTTAGGTAGCAAGTACGTGTGTTTATGTTTAAAACAAAATTCGTGTACAGAAGACGCAATAAGCATCCTCTCGCAGGCATTCCAGACAACGCAGGATATATCTGACTAAAGTTAAAGTTCCTAGCTAACAAAGTTCATGATTATTTAACTCATGGGCTCTGCAAAAGAAAACGCTAACGATTATCACATATTAGAAGGAATGTTTTCAGATGCTATAGCTAGTTCTTGGTCTGAGACCAAAACGAAACAGACTTCGTACTCAAATAGATTACCAGGTCATTGTGATGTAAAAATTTGCATAAGATTTGTGCCAGAGAAGTATTTATATATATATATATATATATATATATATATATATATATATTACATGATTTATTTACGCACCAGATTGGGTATAATATACCATGGTACGATCGATATCACTAGTCTCGTAATTATATTAATATTAAAAATCGCTCAGTGCCAGCTGTGTTAGAAAGGGGATTGCATTGCACTCACTGCCATGATATCCTACACATATATCATAACAATATTCACAAACACATGTGTCACAGGGTTCATGGCAAGCGTCTTTCTGACATAAAAGGTGGTGAAAACCGTGCACAGCAAAGCGGGCGGTCATGTGCCTGTGTGTCCTGCTCGTGCCCTTCCATTCTGACCTAACCATTGCATCTGTCATAAAAATGTGGGTCAATTTCTGCCATTTTCTTGCCACGTATGCAGTGGTGCCTGGAAGCGCAAACTGTTTTCTGATCTGTTCCGCAAATAGTGGAGCATCGCACAGCAAATACGTGAGGCGGTTGTATGCTGACGTATGTAAACCTAGTACCCGCTTCAAATAAGCTGGTTTCACCCGATCGAGAGCATCAAGTTGAGTCGAGCTTAGTTTTGCCCATACAAGCTGAGTCCCGTATGATGCAATTTTCATATCAAATAGAGCTAGCGCTGCCTTAATCGAGAGCATCTGGGGCTTCTTAAGAATTGTCGCCACAATCAAGGCCTTTCAAGACCTTTTATCTATATGTGCAGCGAAAGTCTTGGCTGAGGGGGTCACTGTGACACCGAGATATGTTAACTTATTTACATAGTTCAGGACTTGTCAATTTAACCTAAGTGTATCGGTCACGGCCAGCCTGCCCGCGTGCCTGAACCTCATAGCTTCTGTCTTCTGCATATTTATTTCAAGACCTACTACGTTCACGTACGCCGACAAACTGGCCAGCGCCTGTTGCAGATGGAATCTGCTGCTACTGTAGAGTACTAGATTGTCGGCATACATATTTATCTTGACAGCTGGGTGTCGGGTCTGTACACGTGCTGGTAAATCGGCTACCACTGAACAAAAAAGCAAAGGGCTGAAATTATCGCATTGGGCAAAGCCTGTCGTTTGTTCTGTGCTTGGGTGCTCCGCTACACCGTCGTCCAAGATGATCTGATTCGATTGTAGCACGTCCTTCATCAATGTCAGCATCCGTATTGGGACCCCAATTTCGGTGAGTTTAAGCAGGCCTCGAGTTCTGGAGCCTGAATCAAACGCGGCTCGGAAATCCACAAATACGTTGTATAAAAACAGTCCTTTTTGTGACAGGGGTTGCTTTATATCTGCAAGGAGGATTGCACATGCAGTTAGTGTTGACCTCTGCGCACGAACGCCATGTTGTTCGTCTGGTAATGCCTTTTTGTATTCGACGAACGACATTAGACGAGCGGCTAGGAGGCCTGCAAGCAGTTTGTAAGCGCAGCTTTTCTTGGCAATGCCCCGCCAAGAAGAGGGCTCGGTCCGCGGTCCCTTGCCCTTTGAAATAAGTGCCATAACGCACTGCCTCCACGCTGATAGTAGTCGACAGCTGTAAATGCACCTATTAAGAAGCGCGACCCAGTGTGCGGTCATTATGGCTGCCTGCTGCAGATGCCCATTACAGATGCCATCTGGCCCAGGTGCTTTGTTTCTCGGGAGTTGACGCAGTGCCTCCGCCATTCGTTGAGTTCTCCATTTCAGATCCTTTTCTGACCAGACTGTGTCATGTGAGCTGAGGATCGATCTAAAGTGGCCATAGAGTATATCGCTTTCGATTGGACATGCAGCCCTCGCCTCCGAGGTGTTATGGAGCCACCAATATGGATTTTGTTCGGTCTTCTGAAGCAGTCAGGTCTCCAGTTGCTTGTGTTGCCTTTTAGCAATCCGCAGAGTTCGTCGGTAAATGAACCTCATCGTTGCCAATAGAAGTTTCATTTCCGGCCTTATGCGTTCCAGCACCTTTGCTTGGTAGTGAATGGCCTTCGCTTGGTTACATTCCGGAGTCCACTAACTCCTTTTGTCTTCTCCATATCACATGCTCTGCTCATGCTTTGAGTGTTCGGGTGAGCAGTTCATTGTAGCTTACTATTCTACATCTTGCTCTGCTCTTTCGATGCCGAGAACTTCTCGGTCTGCTTTAAGTGCTCTCGACAGAGGTTTCCGTTTGTGCTGTCGCTTGTGGCTGGCTGTGGGACCGTGATATTCAGACCAACGGGTTTATGCGCAGTCAGGTCCGCCCCTTCTCCCATTTGGTGATCTATTATTACAAAACACACATTTCGTTTCGGCATATTTGAAGCAAATAAATCTATAGTTGATTTACCCATTGCACCTTCAAATGTTGACAAACTTATATATAAATGTAAAACATATATATATATATATATATATATATATATATATAAAATGCAGCTCTACATACCCTTATTGTATAAGCAAAGGATCATTTTTAAGCTTTGATGTCATTGATGGTATGGTTATAATTATACAAAAATATGTTCTTACGGTGAAAAGTGGAGCAGCCGGTCAGTCCAGAACATCTATCAGTTAAAAACTCGGTATGCAGTGGGTGTCCAAGATACACGACCTGTTTAAATATAAGTCGCGGTACAGCGGCGATCAAATACGTTGATTCCGGGATTAAATTATTATATTTTAGAACCTGTAATAGAGCATAACAAAGCGGGTGGTGTAACGATGGCTGCAGTTGGCCGCATTTGCATGACTCCCTAGAACACGCGTAGCACAATACTTAGTTAAATATGTATCGTTAAGTACTGAAATAAATTTAGTCACCAAATCAAGCAATCTGCATATGCACAAACCATTCTAAATAAATATCTTTAGGTTTGATGTGCATCGCTATATATACATACATCTATATATATATATATATATATATATATATATATATATATATATATATATATAAATCTATATATGTATATATATACATCTATATATTTTTTTGCATATATATTTTTACGGTAAAACAGCCGTTAAGAGCAGCCAAATAAACTCAGCCGTTATATTTTAGGAAGGATTATATATATACACACTAAGAGGAAAGGAGAACTCCCTTTCTCTTAGTGTGCATATCATCATTTTTTAACTAATTAAATAGCTTTACCGTCACTTCTAAACAAAACACTTCTGCCACTACATTCCTGAACAATGAAGAATGATTTGATACACTAAAGAATGCCGGCCTCTTTGGAATTAACTCTTTGCTGCAGAATTCAGCTGCTCTATTCTTGCAAGACATTCAACTGCCATGTGCGGTCTGTCTTATAGTGAGTGTTCCCGGATTCTCGATCAGTCCAGCTAATCCGTGTAAGGTTGTCTTTTTTGTCCTAAAGGGAAATCCCGCCTCTCGCATTTTCCGGTTAATTTTATATTTCGTGTTAAGAGTACGACTACGCCAGCGTCTTCGAATAAAATCTGCTGCCCATCAAATCTTTCTTTTCTCAGCCTTCTGGCTTACAGCACGATTCTTTCGTCATTTATTTATTGCACCATACGTATGGCATATATATATATATATATATATATATATATATATATATATACCACAGCACGCTTCTGGCACTCATAAATACTAAAATCATCCGCAGCGCCGAGAGTCGCACGCTGTAGACTTTGCCGTCGTCTTCAACGCTTATGCAGGAGCATTTTTCAGCTTCTTGTTTAGAAGCACTTCAAGGTAGCACGCCTAATTTAGAATGTCAGTTCATGTCTTCGTCAAGCATTTCCATTTGTCAACTAGTGTATTAGCCTCCTTGATTGTAAAATATAAATGTATCTGTCCTTTATCCATAGGTATATATAAAGTCAAACGCCAAGCATGGGCGGTGTAGTCCACATTGGCGCGTATCACATCTACAATATGTCTCTACGCACGTCTTTTACGCGGCATGTGAGAACCCAAGGTAGAATCCAGCTTTGAGGTGTGTATCTGACCAATCGGGTCTGAATATGAAATACTTTTGGCCAAGAGTTCCCAACACTTTCCAAGACTCGGCATCAAAAACATTGTTAGTTTTCAAACTGAGATCATATTTTGGCCCCTCTAAGGTCCTTTGAGAACGACTCTAGCCATCGTCACTATGCATAGCAGTTAAAACCGACCTGTTCTTGCAAAATCCGTACTGTGATTCCCATGTTGTAGTCTATGTTTCTTTCCCCGGTTGGGACCCTCCGTAGGATTTCTTAAAGCATCATCAAAACTACTTCAGCTTGCTCCTAGCTAGAAGGCGACTCACTTATTCCTGCCGTACCACCTGCTCTAACTTCGTATTGTACTACGACGTAGCATATATAACAACCCGGTAACAGGGTACCATCTTCATGTGCTTGTCGATGATGCTTTAGAGTCGTGATATATTGCAGTGGCATATTAACAGGCACACCCTACTTGCTTCTTTTCTGCGTGCCTAACAGCTTCTATCTGCTCCGGAACTGCCAGGGTTGCTTCTGATCTGCTTGATAGTTTGATAATGACTGTCGATACTTGATGTACAAGAAGACTCTCCAGGTTACCACTACCTTTCACTCCGTAATCCGCCCTATATCGTTCCTAGATAAGAAGAAAGTTAGGTCAAAGCGAGTTTGCAGTGTGTTGAACTGCGGAACATGAAAGCTTCACTAGGTCGTGTGTGTTTACATCCGCTTAATGACCTAATGATGATGCGTTGTTTTGTGATGACTTTTTTTAGCCCTTTAGCTCCGATGCGGCGTTGAAATATTCGGCAGTGATAGCAGCCGGTTCCGGCTGGCATTCCCTAGCTGAGTTAGTGGTGGGGCCTTGTAGAGGTCGCCTCAGTCAATTTTCCTATTTGTTTAAACTGTAATAGCATAAGTGTATCCGTCCTACACCATCCATGTGAATCATCCATAGGAATTCCTTAGAAATTCCAGTGTTTGTAAATTCCGCCCGCCGTTTGGCTCCTCTTCGGTGACGGCACTATCGTTGGCTTTGCTAGTGCAATGTTGGGTTCGCTGACAAGTTTTGCTGAGGGAGACGGGTACCTATTTTTCCTTTTTCTTGCCTACGGTTTTAGTCCAACCACCCTGAGCTCTCGTATTGCTCTACGCTTGGATGCGTAATTCCTATCTCTGATTGTTGTGACTCGTTGCCGTATGGCGAGTCCGATGTCTATAATGTCGATCACGGTTTTAATCTTTAAGCTTGAATTACATTTTTTAATCTTCTGCGGCCTTCCCAATATGTCCTTGCTCTCCGAGGGCTTCCACCTCTGCTCTTGCCGGCTCTCACAAACCGGCAGGTTCATTCTGGCTCTCCTGGCGGCTACTTTTGAATATGAATGCTTTATATATATGGTATACTTATTGAAAATATCTGTAAACGACACTCAGATCGAATATGTACATTTATCTACGTGTTTTTTCTCCTTTAATTGTTGTGTATTGTGAAGATACTGTACCTTGCTTATGTGTATACTTGCGAGCGTATTGCCTCACTTTTTTATACTTACAAAATGGTTAACCCTTATTAGGAATACAAGTGGATTGCCTCATTTATTCCTTTGCGCTCTAAGTGGCAAACCGGGTGCTGTATAGAAGTTCTCGTGACGACCAAGAACTTTTGTTTTAACATTGTGTGCAAAATGCTTATACAAAGTACCCTTCAGATTTTTTTAAGAGTGACTTTCTGCTTCGTTGTTTAATTCACTTTTCCTTGACATTTTTATTTGCCACGATTTTAAGCGTTGAAAAAATGCAGTTCCGTGAATAAACCACGTTTAAAATAGAAACTCTTAATTTGGTCTAATTGATAAAGCGATATTTATACACATCTTCAACGTTGATGAAATATGTATGCAACGTGAGGATGAATAATATCGTTTTTTTAAATTAGCAGTAGTGGTGCTATAGTCTAGATCATACCGTCACTCGACCGGTTCTTGCAATAATCGTCCTGTTGCAGACCCAGACGTGAGCCTCACAAAGTTGTATCTCGAACTCAACGGGGTACGACGCGTTATAAAACCGATGATTTATCTGGATCTCAGCCGATGTATCAGTCACAGAAATCTCCATGTATCGAGGTCGACGCAACGCTTTTGACACATAAATGAGAAATGGAAAAACACAATATTAATATTAATATATATATATATATATATATATATATATATATATATATAACGCTTTTGACACAAACATGAGAAATGGGAAAACTATATATATATATATATATATATATATACATTTTTTAGTGGCTTGATTGATTTTGTGGCAGACGTGCGCGGGCCAGCGGCCATGCTTGTTGATTTGGTTAACCATGAGCCTTAATTACTGAAAAATAAACAAGTTTTGGTCAGCAAGAAAAACACAATGTTGCATTTGTCAGGAGTTATCTGAAAGAAACCTTTGGGCAGTCCAAGAAGATTCGACTGTGCTGTGGAGAGCCATCAGTGGTGACGAAATAGGTAGTTTTGATATAGAAATCAAAACCCAACGGTTGTAGGAATGCTCCAAAGAGAAGTTTCCACGGAAAGTGAGCAAAACTAGTCGTCTGCTAGACAGTCGGGTGTCCAGTTCGTCTTAAATAGTGCTCCCACAAATTAAGTGATTTTTGTTCACCTACTCCACCTTTGAGTCTTCTGTGTTGGTGTAGTGACTTATCCTTCCATCCTGGACTTCGCTGTGCCATCTTGGTGATCAAATGGCTTCTCAAGGCAAGAAACGCAGAGACCTCGAAAATGACACACAGTCCGCACCTAAGAAACCTTCACACGAACCGAGGAAATGCCCAAACTGCTATCGGCGAGTTGGCCCAACGAACTACATACAGTGTAGTACCTGTCAGCAACGCGTACATGTTCGCTGTACTCAAATAACTACGGATGATGTTGTTAACGAAACAGCCGCATTTACCGGTCTACAGTGCAACGAATGCAATCCACCCGACCATGACTCCAGCAGCGATATTGATAATCATATGGACGCTGCTGACAATGCAGATTCTCTCACTGGCAAACTGTCAACAGATGACCTACGTGCTCTGCTCAAAGGCATGCGTGCACTTCGCAGGTCGAATGCACGGCTTGAACGTCAAGTGTGTAATTTGACTGAGAAAGTGGAGAAGTTGACTGCTTCTCGTGACAACGTACACATGCGTGGACGACGTGCACGTCGCTCTCCCTCTTCTCTCTCACGCTCTGCCTCTCGCTCCGCCTCTTCGCAACGTGCGGCTAGGGTGTCCTTCAGTGGAGTGAAAAACAGCATAGGCGCCGCGATTGGCGCACATAATTACCCAAGACGCGGGACAAATTGGGGCGGGGCTAGCGGTAAGAGAGGCAACCGACGCTTTCTTCGGGTTGGCGATTCGGCATCCTCCTCGTCGTCCCAGCTGCAGCGGAAACAATTAGAGAGAGATCGGCCGACTCAATCAACTGCTTCTCAATTGCCCGTTGCTCGTTTTCAAATGAAACACAAAGATGTTTTTGTATCTAATCTAGACAAGACAGTAACGGCAGCCCGAATGAATGAACATCTAAAAGCGCATTCTAACAGCCCTCTCAAGATACGTAAAGTTCAGCCTAGATTCGCTACTCATGCGTCATTCATAATAACTGTGTCACAGATTGACTACCCCAAACTATTCTGTGATGCGGCATGGACTCATGGAACAACAGTAATGGACTTTAGAGATCGAGGGGGGAAAATTGAAATAGTTGATGAGTTCCCACGTGCGCCCTGACTGACGCCTACTCAGCCCCACGTTACCTCGGACCTCGACCGGACAAACTCTCACACTACGTATCCAACCCCAAACAAGCCCATCAAGTGCCTACTATTTAATGCCGCATCCCTTACTAAGAGAGGAGCTTGCGATTCCTTAAGTTTGTACACTGCGCTTCACCACGTTGATATCATCTGTATTACTGAGACGTGGGCTACCGACAACCTGTCGTCGGCCGAACTTTCTGCCGATGGTCCTTTGGTGGTCGCTACTCGGTTTTTCGGAAAGATCGAGTTGGACGAATCGGGGGCGGCGTCTGCATTCTTGTGAACCTTGAACTAACCTGTTGCGAGGTTAACATGCCTCAGTCATCTGCCGAGATCATTGCTGTGGACATTATGTGTAACTCAGAATCGCGTCACCGGGTAATCTGTGCGTATTTTTCCCCAACTGGATCGACAACTGATCTTAGGCAGCGCATGGCATCACTCTGTGAAGTTCTAGAAGAAGTTGTCCAGACCGATTACCCCGTTCTTCTGCTAGGGGATATGAACCTTCCGTCTATCGTCTGGAAACCGTTGACTCTAACTGGACCACCCGATAGCAAGGAGCATTTGTTTACGGCGTTCTGCATTGAATCTGGACTTACTCAGCTTGTCACCTGCCCAACTTGTCCAAGAAGTGGCAATGTTTTAGATCTCATCCTCACTGATAACGAGGATCTGGTGGCTAACATTGATGTCCGCCCTTCGCCTGTAAAGTCTGATCACATGGCTGTTTATTTTGAACTGGTGTCAGGCAAGCCGTTCATGCCCTTGCAACCAAGGGTTAACTACTTGAAACCAACTACGACGCAATTGGCGCGTATTTGATGTCCATTGATTGGCGCCAAATTCTCTCTATATGTTCTTCTGCCAACGAACAATATGAAACCTTTGTGAATATATCTTTGGACCTTCTTGATCGTTTTTCGCCGCTACATCGTGCCCAATCATCCCCTATCGATGAGTATATTGCTCGACTTTCCGCTCGTCTAAGCCGTGATTTGTCTGGACTCTCTGAAGAATTGCATATACGACTGTCCCGCAAACTAGGTCGCGCATCATCTCGCTTACGCCGTATAGAAGAAGACAAGCTGGATCCTAATGACGCTAAGAGTTTCTTTCGCTATGCCAAGAAGCGTCTAAATCTCCAGGTAGGGGTAGCTCCCCTTACCTGTGACGGCCACATAGCTGTGGAAGATGCTGATAAATCTAAAGTTTTGAGACGTCATTTCGAAACTGTATACAAACAGCCTGGCGAATCAAGCTTTGTAGCGACTAAGCCAACAGATTCCTGTCTCAATGACGTCGTATTCACGCCCGAGCTTATCTACACGAAACTGCGTGAAACAAAGAGGAAGTGCAGCCTGACACCCGACGGGCTCCCGCCAATTTTCTTTAACGAATTGGCCTTAGCCCTCGCGGAACCTTTGGCAATGATCTCTACCCGCAGTTTCGAAGATGGAAAGGTGCCCCTAATTTTTAAAGAGTCTGTTGTAACGGCTGTGTACAAAAAGGGACCGCGATCCCTTCCAGAAAACTACCGACCGGTAGCTCAAGGCTCTATACCGTGCCTTATCATGGAAAAAATTATCGTCGATGAAATTTATAACTACCTCGACGCCTATGAACTCTTGGACCCTCATCAGCATGGGTTTAGAAAGGGGCGCTCTACTGGAACTCAGCTTCTCGAGGTCTGCCACGATTGGGCTATTGCGCGTAACAGGGCCATCCCCATACATACGGACTTCTCGCGAGCATTCGACAGGGTAAATCATAAGATTCTTTTATCTAAAATGGCGGCGCTAGGAATTGGCCCTCGAATCCTGGCTTGGTGTCACTCTTATCTGACGGAACGTTCCTTCGCCGTAAAAGTCAGTGACTCGGTCTCGAAGCGCTCTCCATGCCCTTCTGGGGTTCCTCAAGGCTCCTGCCTAGGCCCTCTTATGTATATAATCTTTGCTCAGGACTTGGGAGTATGTCTTCGCAACCTGAACATAACATACAAAATGTATGCAGATGATTTAAAAATATATGGCCAGATTAGAGGAAACGAGGACCGCCTGAATATTCAAGCAGCCATTAATAGTATTGCCACCTGGTGTGAGCTAAATGATATGGTAATTTCAGTTCCAAAGTGCGCGGTCCTGAAGACAGCTCCCGACAACTTCAAGTACCAGCTAAAAGATTTTCCTATACCTGAGGTAACATCCTACAAGGACCTAGGAGTTACGTTCGATAGACATATGAAATTTCGGGCGCACATTGCCGGTTCAGCAAAAGCTGCCTCTCGACTAAATAATCTTATACTAAGAGTATTCTCATCGCAAGATGCCTCCAAATACCTGCGTCTTTATGAAGCCCTAGTAGTACCAAAATGGTCATACTGTGCTCATGTGTGGACGCCTTTTTACGACAAGGATATATGTTTGCTGCAGCGTATTCAGGACAAGTTTTTAAAGAGAGTTTCAAGAAGGTGCAACTTGACGCGTGACAGAGTCGTACTCCCAAGTGTAGCGGAGTACCAGCGTCGTGTTGACTACCGCGTTTTTAAATATCTTATACGCAATGATCAGATTAATAGGTTTTACCACGTGCGATCAAACTGCCTACGGAGTCGCGGTTCCATTCAACCGCACGAGATAGCCAATGTGGCAGTCGTTAACCACTCATTTGTTTGGCGAACAGCTCGCCTTGCCCGCGAATGCGAGCAATTCATTTCCATTGTTCAACCCCTTTTTTAAATAAAGGAGACATTTGTAAAAAACGAATCCAGTATATTGGTAGACTTAACAATTTTTTATATGTAAGAGAACTAATTTTAATTTAGTCCACACAGTTTTACACAGTCTTGAAATGCATCGCATACAAGCGGCTGCTGGTTTTGTGATTGAAAGGTTAAAGGAGTTTACTAACCTTCCACGCCAGATCTGGATCATTGCCCCAGCTCAAGACAGATTGGACTGATATATCTCGGGTATTCCTTCTTAATTCTTGTAAATGATTCATTCTTACTACTCGCCTCAGGCTCACACGTTTGGTAAGGTTTATGGAGACTTATGACATTTGCTGACCTTGACCGAGTGTTGTTATACTGAACGAGTTTCACGTATAAGTCCATTGCAATTGTTATCGTTTCTTTAACCAAATCTTTGTCTCTAGCGGCTTTCGCCTCCCTTAGGGAATTTGCCGGACGGACGAGGCGCGTAAGCCAGCCATTCCATTATGAGCGCTTTAGTGGTCTCCAACACATGTGCTGACATTCATTTGCCAATTTTAATCACAGAAGACATAGCCTTTTTTAAATAAAAAATACATGATCATTTTCTTTAAATTAGATGCCACTGCGCTCGTTTATATCCATTAGCAAAGGGGCGTCTTCTCCGCTTCATGGCGGAGACCAATCAACAGTAAATTCAGAAATCTTTTCAAAACCTCCAACCAGGCGGACAGGGCTTTTCCAGGGCTAGCAGGCACGGACCATTTGAACTGTACGTGTATAAAATGTGTATATAGCACGTTGATTAGGCGTGCACTGCGCGTCAGCTATAAGTGCGCTGTACGTCGGTTAGACGTCATAGCCGCACCAGGTGGCGTCGGTAAACTGGCTAACTTCATGGATTTAGACTACAGTGTGGCCAAGGCTGCGAACCACAAGCGCCCGGTAGACGCGTCCCCGGGTAGCAGCGACCCCAAGCAAGCGCGCAGCGCAACTGCAGATGCGGCCCGGTGTCAGGCGTTTGACATCTCATACAAGACGCTCGAAAGACTTTGAACTTTGCGAAGGTAAAACCACTAGACTAAGTTGAAGAAAGCTTCCCGCCACCTGTAGTATGACCGTCGCAAAATACACGCCGCGGCAAATGCTATCAAGCCGGCCCCTCAGGAGGCCCGGCTGGAGTTGGATTTAACCCATCAGGATCTTCCAGGCCGCACGGACGAGCCGCGGGCTCTGAAGCCCCCTCAGTCTGTTGACCTTGGTGCGCCCCCTCTGATCTAGCGGTGGCAATGCAGTATCTCATGACCAAGATCACGACGGCCAAGACAGAGCGTAGGACATCGACAGCCTCATGGGCATGTACTGGCCCCCCGAAACGCTCCGACTGACTCCAACACCTTCTGAGGGCATAATCGCCCTCTGAAAAATTAGAACTATGCTGGAAAGCGCGGCAAAATGGTTGGACGCCGACCGGCTTAAGTAGCGCATTAACCCAAAACCATCATTACCACCAACGATGGGGGGGGGGCTGATTGGCAGGTGGTGGGCGAGGACACAGCTAAGCAATGACTAGTTTTCTATAAATAGTCTTGAATAGGTGTCGAGCGGTCCACGTAAAGGCATTTGGAAAGACCTTGCCTCGGGCGGGTGGGCAACGGGGAGCACAGCATGCGACAGCCGGCGTTCCACAGGGCTCTGTTCTTGTCTCACTTCTATAGAACCTGGCTAAGAACGGTGTCCTGCAGCTGCGGAAACAGCTAACGCAGCTTTAGCCGAAAGACAGGCACGGATGACCGGCCATCATCTACAACTTGCCCCCCGCGCATATCAAGCCTATCGTCGCTAAGACCAGCTGCTAGCCTTTGTTGCGGAATCCTCGTCTATGCACGCGGTGCCGGCGTAGTTCGATCTAGATCTATCCGTATCGATCGCAACTGACGAGCTACCCGTACGGCGCAGCGCGGCGGCCTGCCGGGCGTACTGAACGGTGAGCACAGAAGCGGCTCTCGTCCTGGCTTGCCGACTCCCCTGGGATTTCCTAGGCCTGGAAAGAAGCAAGCCTAAGTCTGATAACGCGAGGGACTTCACGCAAGTCCTCACGTGTGGTCGCACGAATGGGCCAGGCCAGGCTCGGGAGTGACCCGGGCGAACTGCTTCCGGTCGCTTATAACGGCGCCTCTGACGCTGGTATGACAGGCCGGGCCAAGGGTCACTTACGCACTTCTCGGTCTAGGTCCTCACGGTCCTCTCGGCCAATTCTAAGCTTATACGATCTCAATCTGCTCTACCCTACCCTAGATCCGCAGAAGCTCGACGGAAGTTGCCGCCGCCGCACGGGCAGATATCTTTTTAATGCTATTATGCGCAAGACGCGACGCGGGTAGTGAACGTTCGCCGCGCGCTACGGAGGCACGCATGTGCCAGTAGGTAGTTAAAATGAGGGTGCCTCGCAACAAAAGTCGGTAAAACGGCTCGACGCATTCCTCGCTGTTCCTGAGCTGAGGACACGACGAGATCCATGAAAACCGGTGCAGCACGTGGCTCCCTCCTACGATCCCGAAGTAATGCCACACATTTCCGAACACTGGGGGGTCGGGAGGGTTGAAGTTTTAGTGGGCGAAAGTCCCACACTAGGTGCTGTAGGTTGTTAGTAGTACCGATTGTGCATTAGCGTTGCTAAATCTTCCATATAAAAACGGAACCAATTCTAGCTCGAGGTATCCAGCTCAACAAGGACCGAGCAGGAACTCTTGAAGCATCCCTGCTGTTACCAAGGCACCAATTCTAGTTCGAGGTATCTAGCTCAACAAGGACCGAGCAAGAACTCTTGAAGCATCCTTACTATTACCTTGCAACTTGAAGTTCCTGCCATACCTCGTTTCTGTCCCGCTCGGCGGGTAGGCTGGTTACGTTATCGTTAACGCAAATATTCATATAGTAATAGTATGCCACCTAAGAGACTACGTACCATTTGTATGGCTATATATGTTGAAGCTTTACCGTTAATGCAAGAGATATATACTTACGACCAGGTCCCGTGTAGATCCCTTGCGTTACGTATCCTTCCTGGGCAGGACAATATATCCGAATGTTGTATGATGTCCAACATTCGAGCGCTGCATAGACGAACTCATTTTTATTACTTACAATATGGTGAAAGCTGGGCTCATCAGGTACTCTTTCGGCCACATAAAAGTATCCCTTGTAATGATCAACTCCGCACCGAGATGCTGGAAAGCTCACTCGCATGCCAGCGTTACCATCTTCATCAGGTGGCATCAAAAACACGTCAAGTAACTTGTCCAAGCCTAAATGGACAAAGTTTTGTTAGAGTGAACTGAATATTTTAAAACTAACATTTTTTGTTTGTCCAACTTAATGGTTAACACGCGAGTAACTACACGCGAGTGCTTTATGCAGCGTAATAATACATATGATGTTTTTCACACGCTAGTTAAGTAAATTATGTACATCTACATTAGACGCCATTGTTAGATGTCTAGTTTTACATGTGGCTGTTCCCAAAGTCGCAGTTATAATTGCTACCGTAGTGTATATTTACGTTTCAATGAACTATGTCAATTTTCTTAGGTTTCCCCAAGCATTTAAAAATGTAGACCTTAAACGCGCTCGTCCTAGGTAAATCCCAACGTGACTGTCGTTCCTATTGGATTCACCTACCAAGATATGAACTATATATACTATTCCTGAATTAGCTAACCCCTAACCTCTTTCATGACGAAAAATCTAACTTCGTCTGAAGTAAATAAACTGTAGGCTTGCATCTCCTTATTTTTTATGTGAATGACATACCAAATATTTCTTTTGAAATAGGGGGTTATATTATATATATATATATATATATATATATATATATATATATATTATTTGCCTAGCTCAAAGAACATCATCGTTTTTTCAGTAGATCACTTCTAAGAAATTTAAATGGTACCGTATATAGCTCCTGCTACGGACCGCGATGTCATCTGCGCTTACTATAGTACCTGTTTGCTCTCGGGTCCATCCCTGCCTCACCCGATCGTACGAGACATTTTTTAGTGACATATTCTTTGTCTGGCATTCGTGGGATCATATGCTTTAATTCAAGACTGATCAGTCATTGGTATGATTTCCAGTTCGGCTAAAGTTAATGCTGACGCTGACCGTCACATGAGAAGTGTATAATATAACATGACTAAAAAACTGAAACCACGTATGTTGTGACGAAGAGAAGGAGCATTGCCTCACTATATATATATATATATATATATATATACACAGAGAGAGAAATGGACGTTAGTTACACCTCACGCAGACGTGAAAATACTGATCGCATCGGTTCTTACTTCTTAGCGCCGCATTTTTAATTTCGCGGGTCACTTTGTCTCCGGCAATCCAGTTTTCTTTGTAGTGAAATTCCGGTATGACGCTGATAGTGTACTCCCCTTTCGGGTTCACCTTCGTAAACTTAAATGTCTGCGGAACATGCAATTTGAAATTTGTCGAAACAAAAGAGCAAGCGTTACTGCGGCATTTATACATATATACATACACTTTTTATTCAATCTAGTCGCTTATTTATTCATCCCCAGGTATCATACAAAGTGACAAAAACTGCTAACTAACTCACAAACATTAAATGGAACGATATAAACAATAATAATAATAATATTAATATTACATGTTATGCTTTTTGGTAGAGGACAATAAATTAACTAACTAAGTAAACCAACCGGATAACTGCAGACAATAAGCTTCCTGCCCAGCGACAGAGTGAAACGTAACGCCGACGGTCGATTTTGGCTGAATCGCTGAGGGCTACACATGTTAACGTATCTCTCCCTCGGTACTTTTAGGCCTAGTATTCATTGCTTTACTATTGAACTTCTGGATTCTGGCATTCCTCTGGTAAGCAAACGCCGCGCCTTCTACTTGCTACGCCACTGAAATATTTCGCGGCCCTCATCTATAGTTGAATTGACTCATACGTGCTGTCACGATGCAGCGATGGCCAAATGATGACATTCGCCAAACTTAGAGAAACTACACCCGCCGGGCATTCGTAATAGAATGTGAGATAACTGACCGACTCGACTTCGCCGCCAGCGTGCATTGGAGACATACTGTCTAATAGCATTGGACTCGTATAGCTGAATGGAGCTCGCACCTGTCGTCCAAACGGTCGCGGTTTAGCCGAGCGGTGATGCAATCATTGAGAAATAACACCTCATAAGTTCAAATGAATGCTAGTAGCAATTGATCGGAAGCAAAATTAATTACTACTGACCCGTAGAACTCACACAAATGTACTTGCAAACCCGACGTCTAGATGGTCATAAAGAGCCGTTGACATATACGCTCAAGTCTATTGAATAAAGTAAAAGACCAAATAAAACGGCTAAAACGGGCATAAGTAGAATATCTTACTAAAGAAAAGTATGCCAGGAAGTCCAATCAAAGCCCGGGGAAAATAGGAGCGAAACTAATGGGACAAGAAGATGTCAGGTGTTCATCGTGGGGACTTAGGGTTGACTGACTTATGGCAGAGCTGTTTGTTTAGCTTTGGGCCTTATCGCCAGCAGTCTGTTGATTGAATCAGTTTCAAGGCGACTTTTTACACTGACCGCGACACTGGCTCCAATCGTTTTATTCTTTTTTCCGATGATTTTTGCAACGGCTCCGGCTGCTTTGTTTTGTTGAAAGTTTTGCATCAATTGTTTACGTATAGACGTATGAACACCACAAACCCACCCTGTGACAGCGCAAGCAGGAGCAAGAACCCAACAACCAAGCACAGACCCAAGAACCCCCGAGTGCAAGATCAAAAGTGTCTTCATCTTTTCTTCGAATGCGGCACAATATGTACGTACACTCCTCGCGGTTTTGCGACCGACCCTATATGGACGACACCAGAACGGCAGATAATACAGCACACAATACAGTCATATGTATCCTCCACCGTCGGCAAACCGGCCGGGCAAATGCTGCCGGACATCTAGCGTTGACTCACAGCCTTAGAGAACCGTGCTCCTTCACAATGAATTAACAGCTCAAGTTAGATCATGTTTTTGGGCTGATTTTCAGCCATCGTGTTTAAAGTCTACGGATTCGCGTTTGCATTGCTGCATAGGGTGGACCCCATAAATACGTCAACGTGCGACGGCAGGGTCTGTCGAATCCGTGCACCTACATACATATATGACAAAATACAGCTCAGTTACGTCTGCCTAATGATGGTGGAGGGGATAACAATATTGTAGATTTGCGTATGATTTAACACTTTTAGTTGCGTCGAAATTCTTTTGGACTCTCGACCCCGAATCAAATCATGTTGCAACTGTATTGCGGTCGACCGATGGTTCACAACAAAAGTTCTACGCACTGCAGAGCACATTTCATCCGCAAAGGAAAAATATTGGAAGTAAACATGCTCATGTTATCACGAACACGGCCGAGCGACTAAATAACTTTTCTGTCAAACTTTTGTGATCATCAAACACGGTGCAAACTTGGAGGTGCTGCATAAAATCGCATGCTATATTCTAGTAGGACGGTGTTCCAGCAATCACACGACAGTCTGTCTTGGCAGTCTCGACCCATAACTAAGCTGATAAAAATACTTCACTTGGCCAAAACGAGGGTATTATTTATTCGAAACTATTATATATATATATATATATATATATATATATATATATATATATATATACACCATGTATGGCTGACCTATACATAAACGTGGGCCAATCAAATATGCGCGGCGAGCAAACAACCATTTTTATCTCCAAAAATCAACTACAGTTGATTCTGTTCAGTTCTGCTATGTTAGCCATTAAATTTAATCTCGTATTTGTAAAAAAAATGACAGTAAATAAATTGGTAAAAATAATACGCAATGCACTTTGAAAATGTCCGATACCGTGGTTTGCCCTGTGTAGTCCGTCCTAGTTCTGTTGCAAATTCCTTGCAGTGTCACGCAGAGGTCTATGCGATACCGGCCCGGATAGACCTTCAAGTTGTCTTGACAGGTAATATTTACTGTTAGCTGCACATCCTTTCGCGTCACTTGAATGTTGCTAATCACGTTGAGCCCTAAAACAAATGCGTTTAGGATGTGACTCCATCATATCACTTCCAAATCATATTCGAGTTAAACCGTACAGAAACAAAAAAATACTATATACACACCAACGAACGCATTTTAGTTAAGACTATGCATAATAATGATTTTTATATTAGGAAATTCTGTAGCTGTAATCATTAACGATTCGCAGTTGCCTTACACAGGTATTGACCGGCTAAATCGGGGACTATATTCACATAGTCTTGATTACACAAGTGTCTCTATTGGGCCTGGTGTTCACAATTCTTGCAGATTTAAAGATGCACATGTTTTGCTTGGCTGTTTTAGTCAATTGCGGGTCTGTCTTCACTCTGCAACGTTGCTCAAGATCTTCACCGTAGTGGTGTGTGCATTTATCAGAAGGTGTTCGCGTATTTGTGCGACGAGCGCCGTGTGATTATTATCGCAGTTACTGTCCGATGTTTTAGCAGGGAAGCTGTGTAAGCTGTTTAATCAGAGACTCAGCGGGGGAAACATACCCCAGGTTTGGCACAAGGCCAGGCTTACCCAAGCTGTTCAAGAGCAAGAACGGTTACAACGTAGACGATCCAAATCCCTACCAGGGTATCGCGTCGGAACGCACTCTCAAGAAAATCTTTGCCAAGTTGATTGTCTCGAGGGCGCTTCTAACTGTGGTGAATGCCCTACCTTCGAAGCAATTCGGATTCAGGAAGGGGCTAGGTACACTGCACGGGATCCGCATACTCCAGTCGGGAAGTTGAACGGGTGTTGACTGTGCCTGCGGGCCACTTGTACGCCGTCTTTATTGAGCTCTTGTATTAGCTCCCCGTCACCTACTAGTCGATTCATTCGACATGCTGGAGTGGGTGGTGCTTTTTTACGAGTGCTCTCCAGCTTCTTTGCTGAAGACCGTCTTGAAGTAAACGTAGGGGGCAAGGACACCTTGCAGCTGAGTCAAATCTCACTGGGCCCTCTAAGTTGCTTGGCATTCTCCTTGCCCATCGCAAACCTAGCCCGCCATGTGCGAGAGAAGTTTAGAAACGCCGTCGTCATGTATGCGGACGACATAGTAGTGGCCTACCGGGACCGCGGTGAGAGTCGTCGAATTGTCGGCGACGTAGAAAATTACCTTCACCGTAAAAGCCTGAAAATAAAATCGCGGAAGACGAAAGCCATGAAGTTTCGCCGTGGGGGGTCAATTTGATGCCGCAGAGGAGTGCGGCCGTGCATCTTTTTGAGCTTGAGATTGTGCCAATGTTGAGCTACAACCTTGGGAGTGTGTGGGACTGTCTTTAAGCGACAAATTTTGCGCAGCTAAAGGGATGTTTCATCAGAGTCAGGCTTAATTCACCTATTACCACTTCCGCAATTTTTATTGGAGTGGCACGGAAAAGTGACCGAGGGCTCGGCAGAGGTAGCGCAGTTAATGGTGTATCTCGCCAAGGAGCTTTAGGATGGAATGGAGTGCACTAGCTGGCACGTATACACAAGGTACACTGTGTGTGACTATCATCACTTGGAATTTTCCACACCAGGATTTCACCAAGTAAGCGATCAATGTCGTTGCCGGTTCGGCTCACAGATATGCGCTAAATACCACGTTGCGAGCTGCCAGACGCATCGGCGGTCGTTGAACTTTTTCGCACGGTGGGACGGTCGCTGAAGTGTTAGAATTGTATATAATAAACTGTATTGTAATTCTGTAACATCTTGAAATGCAAAGTTATTACGAAATAAACATTATGTTGTGTAATTGCGGCTACTGTTGTAGCATGTTTGATCTGAATATTGTTGGATAAACCGCAGCATACCTTTGATGACTGTCCTCGTTTTGGATTTGTCCTCATCATCAATGGAGTTCTATTTTATGTCCGATTGCTTACTGTTGTAGTTTAAACAAAACTTTAAGTTCTGGTATGAGTTCATGCGGGCTCCATTCGACGTTTAATTTGTGCAAGCAGAAGTAGTTTGGTATGATGAGGACGCACCGAGTTGAGCGCTTGGAGTGTACATACACTTTTCTCGCTTTCACTCGTCAATCTTACAGGTATTTGTATGGTTGAAATGATGTTGATCAAAATGTTTGTCTGCACTGCCTTTTTTCTACGATACTTAATAATTGTGCTTTTTTATTTATTTATTTATTATTACATCACATTTCGGTATTGTTGATTATATTACATTACACTTATTCAATAAATCTCGAAAACAGCATTCGTTTCCGTTAATCTTGGACATATATAGAATATGTTGTATGTGCATCTCAAGAAGATGTCAGCGACCTAACGCCCAGATAGCTGGCGCAGACCGACATGTTTCATGATGATATTTGGTGCAGACAAAGCCGCAAAATTTGCAGCAACACTCATCGGAAGGGTTATGGAACCCAGTGCGGTGGCACAGTTTGTGGTGGAACCCATGGACGGAGTAGCGGGTGAGAACGTGTCGTTGCTCGAAGAGCGGTTCCATCCATGTATTGTCCAACATTGCCGGTGTTTTGTAGAACGCTTCCGGCACTTCCCTCATTATCTGTTCGAAGTGCCTACGAAACTCTCGCAGTGAGGCGGTGGTCGGAAGTTGAAAGCGGTTTACCATGTCCTCGATGAACGGCGTGGTCCTCGACAGACTATAAGTTAGCCTGTTTTGTGCATTTCTAGGGAGGCCCAAAGCTCTCTTAAGAAACGTTGCCTTTACCGTGTCCAGAGCGCTAAGCTGCTGAGCGGATAGGTGTTCCCAAATTAATGTGATACCATAAGATGCCACCGAGGCTACCTTCAGGTTAAACAGTATTAAAGCTGTTTTTACTGAGAGCTTCTGTGGTGCCGCGATTGAGGTCATGGCGACAATGCTGCTATTAATTCGCTGACATACATATGTGAGCTGCGAAAGATAATTGTGCTTTTTGGTGGTGGTGTCGTTGTGCGTGACGAACTCAGCGTGGAATGCAAGGTTGCATTCACCGTAGTGATGAGACTGCAAGTTCTACTGCATATATAATATAGTGTAAAGTATAGATTTCAGCCACGTTGCCAATTGAAGTATGCGGCAGCTGAGTACACGGATAGATACACAGAAGCAGCACGTCATGAGCATACAGATGCAACATGCGCTAACTGTTATTCAGGCCCTTCTCAACACAATTTTCTCGACAAACTCACTAGCATAATCTAAATCTATGATTTTAGAGTAGGATTGGCACTGATCATGGCACACCATGGAGCATTCAAATAACAACTACTATCTGATGTCTGTTTCATATGGATTTTACAAGTGTGTCATGCATAAAACTCAATGTACTCGTCGCACTCAACTCGATCGTTGAATTACTATCACGGGAGATAGCTGACAAATTGAAATATGGATCCGTTTCTTGACCAATGATACTTTATGCGCCAGAAAACAGCAGTGCATTGCAGTGCGCGGGAGCTATTCTGGACGAAACAACAACACTTAGAGAGAATAAATGAATATTCTTAATTTTCTTCAACTGTATACCACCAGAACGTTTTATTCTACTTATATATCTACTCTAGCATAGTTCAGTTGCATATTTAGTGAATATACTGATATATGTGTCTGAAGTTAAAAACGGCCGCAGCGGGCTCCTCTTACTTACGCCCTGGTCCGGTATCTATGCGTCCAACGTAAATCTGCCTTTGAACATTTCCGCAGCTGACTTTGAGGACAACGCGTTGGCGACTTTTCCAATACGGGAAGTTGCGCAAGGTAACTGACTTGTTTGCCACTTGCAGGCCGTTTAGGCGAATGGTTTCATTCCGACATCGGATCTCATATGTCGGGTTTTTGCACGGTGCCTCCTCCGGCAGTCCTACCAAAATGTCTGCATAATTTGGCTGGTGAATCAGTTCCAATGAGAGGTTACCCCAAACACCTAGAAAGAGAAACATGTCCATAAGTAACATGAACGATTGTTGTGCATACGACAGTTAATAACAAGTGTTTGCTTAAAACGAGTACACTTGCGCATCAACCGCTTCTTCTTCTTCTTCTTCTTCTTCGCTCGTTAACCTCTTTTCAGAAATTCTTTGGCATGTTTAATGTAATCGATAATAAAAAAGTTATATAAATAAAGCAAAGCAATATCGCTAATGAATGTAATCGATCCTAAATATGCGGAAATATTTTGTGCTGTTTTTGATCTAAGCACTGCTGCATTTCTTTTGATTCTTCGATTTGGCAAAATATAAACTATGTTACTGCCTTACCTGCACAATCCTTTGAGCAGTCGCGCGTGGTAAACAATTGCGAATTAGCGGGCCCCTTTTTTACTCCATGGTGAAGCCTTTCAGGTGTTACGGTAGCATTGTACCGAGTTCGAGGTTTTAGGCCGCGCAATTTGATAACCTGCAAGTTGTATATGATTCTCTAGCAAACAAAGTGGCTTAACGGCCAAAAGCCACTCTCTTGTGTTAGGGAAATTGTAAGTTTAAATCATGTACCTGGCTTTATGGTTTTGTATTTACATCATGATGACGTACTGCAGTTACCATATGCCGCAAGAAACAATGATTTAAAAATAAACTCTCGCTGTTACGGAATTGAAGTGTCCAAGTGGATCATTGTCACGCCTGGTCTTCATAGTTTATATGCCACTTTTGTTGGCCGTGAACTCAAATTATAACTGTAAACCTAATGCGTATATAGAGTTGATCACCCCATGAGCAATGTGTTAAGCAAATTTAAATTTCTGACTATCATACGTACGTACCGTTACGTTGCCTTGACTAACCGCAAATACCCTCATACATGAGGCGTTTTTTATGGGACAAACTTCTACGCGAAATCGGACATCCAATTTTTCCTCATGGTATTCAATAACAAATCTGGCAGAGGCCGGGTTCGGACGTATAGTCACATTCTTGATTGCAGGTAAACCTGCAAGAACATAGTTATATATATATATATATATATATATATATATATATATATATATATATATATATATAATGCATTACTGTATATGCGTGTACTTAGTACCTCTATCTACCAAACGGTCTTCACGGTCTTTAACTAAATAGAAAAAAAAATGTGAATAAAATAAATTATCAAATACAATGCCAGAAAATTATTAGTGTGTCGTATTTGCTGTTAATGTCATTTAAGCATTTTTGAGTTCAGTGAGTTCTCACCTGAACATGTCGGACCGCAGTCGAGAGTTCGAAATTCGATATCAAAAGGGTCGCTGTAATAAATTTTTCCATTAAAATATTTGAAACCAGTCACGGTAAGTTTATAGCCTGTGTCGGACAGAAGGTGACCCACGGTGACACTCTGTAACGTCCAGAAAAGTGTTTTGTTCTTAATTGGTAATTCATACTGCAACCACCAAATGTAAACCACCAACAAAATCCATACACGTATGTGCATGTACATATTTAGGTACTGTCGAGAATTCAAGAAGATTTCTTTACAGTCGCACAGTAGAAGGCTTAATATCTATAACGAAGTAGCGTAAGGTCTATGAACAACTCACAGCAAAGCCCGGTTTCTAGAGAGAGAGATGTAATTTAGCTGCATAAAACTTGCCTTTAAAATAAAAAGGCTTTATTATGGGCAATCAAATATTTCTGTTCTAACTTTAGGGGTTTCGCAAAGACTGCAAAGATGGCAGATGGTACTAAACTGATACCAAGAAATCAGAAATAAGCAAGATCTTTTTTTAGTCATTACAGACAAGACCGAGCAAGGTGGCTTAGTGGCAAAGCCTTTGCCTTGCACTCGGGAGGACTGGGTTCGAATCCCCAGACCGGCCACTCTTAAATTGGTTTGCATGGTTTCCAATTTAAACAAGGTAAATGCCGGAGTGGAGTAAACTTAGCCATGACATGAAACATCCGTACACGGGCAATTGCCTTACGGGAAATCTAAAAAAAAAAAAAGACAGTAAATGTGTCGATATTTTAATACCGTGCGATTCTGTAGTCATACATTAAGTGTGCAGAGTGCCATTGACTAACGTTAGAGTTAGAATTTTACACATGTGGTAAGATTCTATTTGGTAATGCTACTGATATGTAATGAAAGCAAACACGATAGCTTGTTTTTGCCTAATGTACAACAAGCTTACTTAATTAACAATCGTAAAACAAACTTAAACATTTAATGTTAAGCCTGTTGTATCTAGTTATATATACACTTTCACAGAGGGAGTTCTTTTCTGAAAGATTTTGGGAATGCAGAATGCGCCACTAGCAGCCTTATATGTACACTGTCCTGAAGGGCTGCGTCAAGAGCTTGAAAGCCGGGCTGCACTTCTCCTCCAACCTCTATCGGCTTCTCGTTTCGACCACTTTTCCGAAGCTGCCGCGTGAACTCTCCCGCCTAGCGGTTTCCTTGGCTGTCTTGAGCGTCAAAATTGCGTCGGACAGATCCGCAGTCTCCTTCCACGCTTCTGTCCACCTTCTCGATGGGGCGGCCTTTCACGGCAGTTAAGCCCGTGCACTGCTTTCTGACGCGTAAAGGACGCGTGTTCTACGCCGTCCGCCTCCCCAGATTCACATAGCACACAGGCGGCGTCACTAGCAGCCTTACCTTAACTTAACCCGAGGTATATCTTCAATGCACCGAGAGCCGGACATGTTAAGCTATCTAGGGTTTCTCTAACAGTCCTTGTGGCAGCATGGCCGCTGACACTCAGCGGTATAGTTAATCATCTAGTCTTACTGAGCATCGCTCAAAGAAAATTCGATCAACAACAGGGATCGAACTCTGGAATTAACCATGACTGGTCAGAACCTGAGCTGTATAGTAGGTTAACTCCTCATGTTGACAGTCAGCCTTAAGTTCTGATATCAGACTTTTGGTTCAGCTCCCTCTGGTGACCCCGGGTGTAACCTGCACCCATTCCATCGGCCAGACCGCGTGGCACTCCTGGCTCTAACGAAGTCCAGCTTTTTTCCAGAAATGTATTGTTTCATTCTCCCGCCAATAGGTTTCATGGCAGCATCTTAGTCAGGACCGAGAGGGCTTCGATCGAGACCGTCCGGTACGCCCCGCTAACCCTGACTGCTAGGTTGGGCCGATTTTAGTGTACGTTTATTTATCGCCGTCTGTAGTGCCATTTTCGCCCAGACAGGGGCCGCGTAGAAAGCTGACAATTCTGCAACCGAAGCTAGCAGCCGTTCGTTATCTCCTGGTACAATCCCATATCTGGGCCTAATTCGTAGCAGGTTTTAGGCGGCCCGCTGGGCCTTTGTTGCGACACGTTTTACATGTGCCGCTCCGGCTAACCCCGTATCGAGACTCACTCCAAGGTACTTTTTGCCTCTACCTGCCTAGTCTCTATCGGGTGGCCCGCTATCATCAAGCGGATACTTGTTGTCTTTTTCCGGCTCGTCAAATTAGCGCCTCGGTCTTATACGGTGCAAGCCGGTCAGATTTTTGCGGTCCATCCAATGCGTCACCATCGATAAAGCTTTGTTGGCTGTCTCCTCTAGGGCCACTTCGGTCCGGGCCGTGATCACCAAAGCCAAGTCATCCGCACACACCAACAGCTTGGCCCCTTCTAAATAGTTGTTAACGTCCAGCACCCCGTTGTAGGCTAAGTTCCAGAGGGCGAGTCCCAGAATCGAACCCTGTAGGTCCCTGACTGTAACTTTGTATTCTTGCCTTTCTGCAACCGGACTTCGTTCATCCAGGTGTTCGGCAGAGGTACGTAGGTTTTTCTTCTCTTTAGCGCGTGTACCACTACTTTCCAGTTTAGACAGCGGTCCCATGGCCTGCTCGTTTCAGGACCCTATGAAAGGCTCCAATAATAGATTTTCATTTCCGTAAACTACACTGGATTCCTGACAACTTCTCAGGCTTTGATTTTCTTGTTCAGTCTACTGACCCCCGCTTAATAAACATTTTGGCCACCCCAGGGGATGCGCCGTCGGGGCCAGTACCTTTCCAGACGCCAGCCGTTCTCCAGCCCATCTGATCTCTTCTAGTGTTACCTTCGAAATATCCTCTTTTTCCAGCCGGAAACTTCTTATTGCCCCTCTTGGCCTGTGCCGGATTGATTGCAAAGATTGTCTGTCCCCAGCAGCACGTTTGGCGGAAGCTTCAGTGGAGCTCTCCGGAGATTGGCTATAGCAATCTAGCACGGCAGACCCCATGTCGCTGACTACTGCGTCTATTAACTCTCCCCACGCTCGCGACTCGCTTTTAGCGATGAGTCCTCGAAGTTTCATTTGGGTGGTCTTGTACTTGGCTAGTTGGAAGTCGGCTTGTCTTACCGACCTCGCCTGGCTCCCTCCTCTTTCAGTTTCCTCTGCCCAGCTAGGTTCGCGTCGTCGTGTAGATTATTTAAAACTTATTACATGCCTTTTTGCCTTGACGATATCTCCACCAATACTTGGGTGGGTGACTGCCTTTACCTTGGCGCGAAGGACCTGCCATTTGCATGCTGCAATCAGCATGACAGAGAGCTGATGTTCGTTTATATGGCTTACCGTAAGCCGGCTACAGCTCTGATCCAATTTAGCCGTAAGAATCTATGTCAAGCTTTCGCATTTGCCAGCACTTCCTCGTGTATGTCGTGCGGGAGTTGGGTATTATGGGCTTGTATCTGTAATCACTCATAGTCTCCGCCTCTTCCGCCATTCTCCTATCCTAGAAAACACCGATTTACTGACCGGCGTTAATTCCATAAAAGCTGTCTGGTCTTATCTAAAAACAATAGTAACTCCATCTTTAAGTGCCAATAGGCCCATCTTAGCTATCCGTTCTTGTATAAAAGTGCCCTCTTAGATGTATGTCGGCTCCCCCTATGCTGTACTCGCGCCATTGAAATCCCTCCTTGGCTGCGCGCGCTCTCGGCGAACTTTTCTACGGGGTCACGAGCCACCGTCGTGTCCTGCCCATTGTTTTTCTACTTCCCCACTGTCTGCCTGCCTCTGGAGCACTTTCTTGGAGAAGTCTGTCCGATGCTCATCTACCCTGCAAACGTGGTAATTCAGTATCTCCGCTTTGCAATTTTGAATCATGTAGTCAGGGCTGCTACATTTAAAATAGACCTTCCTCGTAGCTTCGGCCTCTTTGCAGTCTAGAGCTTTGTAAGCCGGTTTCTGATATTTAAAGCAGCTAGGAGTCCCTTAGAGACTACCACGAGATGGACACTTCTCGGAGGGGCGGGGCCTCCCTGGGGGAACTTTATATGTTTGATCACCTCCGGCCATTCCCGTTTCAATAGATCTACCTGTCCCTCAAGTTACTGCTTTCTAGACTTCCTCTGCAATTTGCGCTACCACTCTGTTCTCATTTGTGGTTGGACATCGGAAGCACGGCACTCCTTTTTCTGTCCTGGTTTTCATTGTCTCATTTTCACATTCGTCCATATGCCGCTCTAATTCATTACTTTCGAAATTGTTCAAATTTGTTTTTTGTTTTGGTCTTTCTTGTATTAAAGCACCCGATTTCCTTACCGATATCTTTGATGGTGCCTTAAACCTCTAAATTTGCATCCCGCGTGACTAGTTCGCTATCCTTTGTTGAAGCTACTAGGCTCAATTTCTAAATTCCGACTGTTCGTCAGTCATCGCGTAAGAGATGTCTCCACCTCTGGCCTTGGTCCTTTTCTCCTCCCTTGCTAGCCTGCATTCGTCTCCAGTCTCTACCCCCGGTTGTCCTCATCGTTGGCTATTGCCTGGCCCTTCCTGGCAGTTGGCAAACCTTTGTCCAGTTTCTGAGGCTGCACATTCCCACCATTTATTATGCGATACTATATCGTTCACTAGGTCAACGCTGTGCTAGATATGGTACACTAAATTACTCTGTTGCAACAGGGATTCACCTCAAAGTTTTCACTGATGCTCACAATTTTGAAGTTTAACGATACTACTGCAGATCAGTGTACCTACTTGCTAACACAAAGTTCTCTAGTTTAGGTTACAACAAAAATCTTTTCCACAGATCTACAGAAGTCACGTCCACATCATTTGATTTCGAAACCCGTCATAGAGGGCGCTAACACCAATACACCTGCTTCATTAGCACTATATGTGTTATCTCGTTTTTGAAGTTTAAATCTACATGTGCACTGCGTGTGTGCATGTCTTAACAAACAGTAATTATTTTTGTGTAGATTATCTTTACCACAACGTTTCCATGGTATTCTGTCTCCGCTACAGAGCAGTTTCCTACTCCGATATCTGGACTAGGGCATACATTCACTTCGTACTCGTGGTCGCTTTTCTCCATGCTCGCTATGAAGGCCCTAACCGTGTAGAGTGACGGAATCACAGCCACCTCTGGTTGCGGAAGTTCTGAAGCAACGATATACATACAACAAAAATAAAGGTAAGACATATTATTTTATCCACCAATGCTTGGAATTCGAGACAATGTATTGGACACACTAACGCCAAAGGAAGTTGCGTCCCGAGTTTTGAAGATAGGCCTCCCGGCACAGTAATGATAATATTGTTTGCACGATTTCTTCCCTGCCGCATTAAAAGGTGGACACGTAAACACCGTACCGTTGAACAAATCTCGTGTAATATATATATATATATATATATATATATATATATATATATATATGGGCTCACTTTTGCCTCGCTCAGCGATTTAAATACTCGGTATCTTGATATACGTTAAATATATCCAAGGAGAATTTAAATGCCAGGTAAAATAACAGACAGGCAAACCTTGTTTGTTTTTATCGATATCCATAAAAAGCTTGTATTGATCTATCGGAGTAAAACGTCTTTATAAATATAACAATGAATGTAAATAGCACACAATGTATTGTACACACTAACGCCAAGGGAAGTTGCGTCCCGAGTTTTGAAGATAGGCCTCCCGGCACAGTAATGATAATATTGTTTGCACGCGACTGTTGTACGTATCGACACGGTTTCTTCCCTGCCGCATTGAAAGGTGGACACGTAAACACCGTACCGTTGAACAAATCTCGTTTAATATATATATATATATAATATAATATATATATGTATACTGATATATATAATAATATAATATATATATATAATTATATAGTATATATAGAGATATATGATATAAGATCGGTATATATATATATATCTAAATATAGATATATATATGACTATAGATATATATATAATATATGTATAATATATATATATATTATATAATATATATATCTTATATATAATATATATATCTTGTATATATATATATATAGATGTATGGATATATATATATATATATATATATATATAATATATATTATATGTAATAGTATATATGTATATATATGAATATATATATATATATATATATATATATCGGGCTCCTGTTTGCTCGCTCAGGCGATTTGAATACTCGGTATCTTGATATACGTTAAATATCTTCAGCGAGCAATTTAAATGCTAGGTAATAATAACAGGACCCAGGCAAACCTGTGTTTTTATGATTTATCCATAAAAAGCTTGTATTAATCTATCGGAGTAAAACGCCTTTATAAATATAACAATGAATGTATATAGCACATTGTAAGCACATTACTGCATTGTACATACTACTGGACATACTGGGAACCAGACGACGCAACATTCCAGATTTCTTTCAGAACGTGCATGTGATCGTATTATTATTATTATTATTATTATTGGCAACATGACAATTTCAAGAACTTACTGCCGGGCGACGCTTCGACGAGACCGAACAGGATTGTGACAGCGGAGCGACACCACACACCAACGTTGATAAAATATTCCGCCCACGGTTGAAGCACCATCTGAATAGGGCCGGACGTGTGTTTGTTCTGTACATAGGCAAATACGGCCGGGTTTGGGTTTCTGTCGGTGGCTAATTGGCTGTAGCGTACGCTAAATGCAATATCCCCGTCGCACTTCAAAAACCCCTGCGGAATTGTCGCCGTTGCTAGTATTGTACCTTCCTCCGTCGGTTGCGCAGTTAATCGCATTTTTCGGTATTCCAGGTTGAAGTGACGATCATCTGCAGTTTATCATCTTGTTGTAGTATATATATATATATATATATATATATATATAAAATCTACACCTAGAAAAACGTACGGTTGGCTAGTGACTTGATGCATGCATCAAAGCTACTAGAGGAAATCGTATAATTTATCGCTAACAGCGCAGAATTCACGGCGAAGCGGGGGGGGAGAGGGACCTAACAAAATAGAAAACGGCACGTATTACCTAACAATTGGTATCGATAATTTAATTATATGTTCCATCTGTACGACCGTATACCCACTATCTTGTGCGGGTGGCTGCGAGAATCTGATGCATTCAAGTGTTTCAAACTATTAACGGAATTAGAGTGCACTTGAGAGTGTGCGGTAACACTGTCGCGCAAATCAATTAGATTAAGCCTATTTTTGTTGGCATAGATCATCACTTATAAGATAACATAACATTGTCTTTATTACATGAAAGTGTGAATAGTACGATGGGCGAATTCCTCAGCGTTGCGAGAGTCGTGAAGGGAAGTTGGCTTTATTCAAACAACTGTGTGGGCTCGTATCAGGCTGTACGTGTGCGCATTAGGCATGCAAATATTATTCTATGCAAACAGTCAGTTTATTGTGTGGGAGTTTGGCTGTTGTTGCTGCTACTGTACCGGCAAGCGAGGCTTTTAGTTACCAGCGTTGTTATAGTGTGGTCTAGAATTAAAATTTGTTTAATGGGGTTGCTTCTAATTCTAGACCATCCTCCGTCCCCTTAGACGGGCTTGGAACTTAACCTGAGGTAGATCTTCAATGCACCGAGCGCCCGCCGGACATGTTAAGATATCTAGGGTTTCCCCAACAGTCCTTATGGCAGCATGGCCGCTGACTCTCAGCGGTAAGGTTAATCATCTATTCTCAATGAGTATCGCTCAACGAAAAATCGAACCGGCAACACCCTGGTAGATGACAACCATGACTAGCGCACTAGTCCCCTAGACCACGCCGTCACATTGTGGGTGTGGCCTACACCCCCCTAGAGTCTAGAGAATATTTAGTATATGCCAGGCCTTACGCTTGTCTGATGGTTGTCGCCACTGTCCTTGTGACATCTGAAAACTGTTTTGCATCGATTTACACTGAATTCTCATGCAATTCATATTTCAATGAAATGTCAATAAGGGCACCAGGCACAGGTGTAGCAATCACAACAATGTTTAACTAAACAGTAGAGTGCAAAACAACATGCAAACAAAAGCAGTTGTCACTGAGCTCTCGTCGAGTGCGGGTCGTTCACATTGGAGCTGCGTCGTCTTGCTGTGATTTCGTGGTTTTGCTCATGCAGCTGTCATGCTTCAAAGTGGATCACATGTCTTCGTGATCGCGTAGAGTGCGGTGGATTGTGCTCAGTGATTGTGATGGTCGCTGTTTCTGGTTTGTGGAACGCGTACCAGTTTTTGACCAACAATTCGCCATTTTTAACAGTCTGGTGATACAGCTGACACTTTTCGCGCCTGTCTGGGATCCCTGTTGCACGTCTCGTCATAGCCGTTCCATTCTTGACACTCAGCCTGCATCTCCTCGCCCGCGTCTGCGAGCCGACAACATCAGAGCTGCACGCGTCTTCACGACGCGTGCCCTTGCACGTTCGCCACCCAATATGGTGAATGGGAGAGGTGTAGCGGAGCAGAGGAGGAAAGCCGCTCTGTCAAGTAGACTTAAGGTGAAAGAATTGAAGGCGAGGAAGGAGAAGATAACAACAGCTGCCCGGCGGACTCTCGACGCATCGAACGTGGCCACAGCTGTTCGTGACGATACCTTAACAGAAGGTATCAAATCGTCTGTTCCGAACATGGCTAATGCTTCCGAGTCTGTTTAGGATTCTGATCCAGGCATCGAAGTGAGCGAACTTGAGTGCAACGCTACCGCTAATAAAATTGACGAAAATGACTCATCCGAGGAGGGTTGGAATCTGGTTGTTAACAAAACCACCGCAAAGAGATTAGAGTGTTTGAAACAGCAAATCGGAGCAATTAAACGCTCATCCTACAGAGAACCCAAAGGCCTCTTCAAGGTTGTATTGGGTCGAAAGACAGACAAAATCATAGATGGCCGCATGGTTTCTGTAGTCGAGCCATTCGGTGAGCATCTTCTACCGCTCTGCGGCGAACTCTTCAGACGCTTCCCTCTTTCCAAGCCGGAATCCAAATTTGGCTTCATCCACGCTTGGTTTGACACGGTGGAAGGTGCAACGAAGGCCACAGAAATTTCCTCACTCTGCAACGTCCCTGTACTTGCTAAATGTCACGACTTAACAGGTTACAGAGCGATCATCACCGAGGTTGATAAGGGCTTTTCTGAACAAGATATCCTGGCTGGACTGAAGGATGCTGGTGTGATCTCAGCCAAGAGGGTGACCTACGTAAAGAAGACAGGTACGACCTCGACGGCATCACCTACGGATCGTGTGCTACCGCCGTCAGATGTGTTTCTGGCCTTCAGAACGCACAAAGTTACTCTGCACGCAGGAGCTCCTACTGCATGCTATAAATGCTTGAAACTGGGCCATATTGCAGCAAATTGCCGCAGTAACATCGCGTGCAAACAGTGCGGGCAGCCAGGGCACCTAGTGGCAAGTTGCCGCAATGCACCCAAATGCGTAAATTGTAAAGGTCCACACTCATCGTCCTCCGCGGCATGCCCGCTCCGGGCATATGAGATTGAAAAACGAAAGGCCCTGATGGAGTGCCGCCTCATGCAACGTATCAGCCAGGAGCTGCCTAACGCCAAAACGCTGAAGGTTGTTGACTCGGCCGACGCGGACCCGAAACCCTCCCTGGCTACTCACGAGGACCGTCAAGCTACAGTGGCCACTAATACCCCGGCAAAGGCCTACATACGCTGCGGTAGTTCGCTCGCTAGTTGTCGAGACTTCAGCTGGCCCAGAAATACGTGTCAATCTGCCGGTCGTTTCTACAATTCCTACCAAATCGACTGTACCTACTACAAAGCGTCCACTTTGTAGGAGGCTTTTTAGTAGGTAATTTTTTACAGATTAAAAAATCTGTAAACCAAACACTTCAACCAAGCGAAAACAACCAACTTCCTTGTTAAAGCCGTCTTCACTCTTCTCTGGGCTGAAACCCATCTTGCGAGTTCTCAAAGCTGTATCACCGCGAGCAGCATCCTGTCTAAAGAAGCTTCTCGACGCAATCCATCCACTTCTATCAATTTTTTTAATAGTTTTAAATAGTTTAAAAAGGCGGTTTTTAAATAGTTTAAAAAATGCGGTCTATACTAATGATTAGAGTTTTAGATTTTAATCTCTACTTATATTATGTATAAGCACATCCACAATGACTTTTTGAGTAGTACAAATATTCGCGGCTGCGAAGAGTGGCCCTATCTCCACAGGAACAAAAGTAAGCTTGCGGTTATGCATCTAAATGCAGGCACCCTGGGACTAAAAAAGTCGGGACAGTTGGAAAATTTAGTGGCTTTCTTAGTGATGAGGGAGCGCAAATCGACGCTGTGGTTGTTAGTGAGACATGGCTGAAAGATGTTGACATTCCGGCTTATTCACTTGAGGGTTTGACTTTTTGCGTCACATAGAAATGTTGACAGGCTTGGAGGTGTGGTGGGAATCTTTGTTCGTTCAACCTGCAAGGTTCTCGCATCTTTTGGGCTAAGCAGTGCCGACGGTAACGTGCAAGCGGTACGTGTCCATATTAAAAAGCATTTGGACTTTGATGGCTATATCGTAGGTTTCTACTCGAGCAATGCAATTTATAAAGATACTTTACTCAACATTTTGGATGATATTTTGCCCAGAAGCTCCTCACTTCCTTGCCTAGCTCTCGGTGATGCAAATGTCAATTGTTAGCCGAACCGTCGCCCGCAGACTATATCTCCTTCTTTTCGTGCAGGGATCTGATCCATCTTATCAATCGTGTCACACGTCCCCTCTTCCGCACTTGTATTGACCATATCGCGGTTCGTAACTGCTCCGGCTTTTCTATTGTCCAACCAGCGATTCTCGACACCTTGCTTTTTTCAGACCATCTACCAGTCTTTGTCTTCATTTCTGATGACGGCGAAGAGGGCAATGCACCTCAGGTTGAATCTCGCGTGCCTTATCGGGCACACGATTAGAAGCTAGCATCGATCTTTTTTAAGCCGCGTCGGCAAATCATCCTGGCTCACCGTGTTCGATGCAGCAGACGTCGACTTAGCTCTTGAGGCTTTTCGAGATATTCTTTTTAACCTCTACGAGTCTTCTTTTCCACTGCGCACTAAAACTCGCAGAGACGGCGCGCCGAAAGGGTCATTCTCATTTTCTCCTGGATTGCGACGGCTCCGCCGGCACGCCAATAAGATGTATCGAAAGTACATAAAGATGAATTCTTCCGAGAGTAAACTTTATATCAAGAGAGCCGTAGGCGGTATTTTTGTGGCTTACGCGCCGCTAGAACTGCTTTTTACAGATCACGGTTCGATTCGTTGCGCAGCGACTCAAGAAATCTCTGGAACTTCATCAATAAAACATGTGGTAAACAAAACCGCTCAGTAGAACTGCCTCCCACTCTGACTGGTATCTCCTAATCGGTCTGTTACCGAACCACACGAAATTGCCGATAAGCTCAATCGGCACTTTGCAACTATTGGTTCGGTCACTGCCGCGCCTCTCTGCCTACAAGGCGATTTAGCGCCCATTTTTGCAGATTTATGGAACCACAAGGGCAAATCATTGAGTTTTCGCCCAGTGTCTAAGTCCGAAGTGTACTCACTCCTAATCAAACAAAAAGCGAGCTGGAGCTCTGGGGCTATGGGAAATACCCGGTAAACTTCTAAAGTTAGCGGCCCCTTTCATTGTCGGACCCCTGACAAAAATTGTGAATCTCTCCTTACCTCTGGGATCTTCCCCACACGCCTAAGGCCTCGTATGTAACTCCGCTCTATAAAAAAAAGGCGATAAAACTCTACCGGGCAGCTACCGTCCTATAAGCCTGGTGGATTATGTGTCCAAAATACTAGAAAAAGCGGCTTTGTCAAGGTTTGAGCACATTTGGAGTCCATTCACTTTTTGTCGTCGCAGCAATTTGGCTTCCGCCATGGTCGTTCAACGGAGCTGGCCCTCGCCCATTTATGGCAATCTGTCGTGGATTCAGTAGAATCGACAAAAATATGTCTCGGAATTTTCCTGATGTAGCCGCTGCCTTCAATTGTCTCAACCACGCATTCCTCCTACAAATGCTGCACGTATTAGGGTGTTCATCGGGTGCAATCGACTGGCTCCGCTCGTACCTAACCTCAAGAACTCAGGCAGTGAGAGTTGGTACAGTCGAATCTGCATGGAGACCGGTAGAATCGGTATCCCCAGGGTTCAGTGCTCGGATCTCTGCTGTTCTTAATCCTTATCAATTTTATCCTCTTGAATATCCAGAAAGAAAACTTGGGCAAACCGATCGCTTTTGCTGATGACACGACGTTACTTTTTCGGCTCAACGCTTCCGAAATCAATTCGGAGTGCCTTCCTCCTCTCACAAGTGGAAACAGTTATTTCAATCTTCAATAAATTGGTCTTGCTGTTAATACTAGCAAGACAAACGTTATTTTATTCCGAGCCCCCCAGCTAAGGATGCACCTTAACAGGAAATTCTATCTAGCAGGGAGTGTTGGTCTTTTCTGACACCGCAAAATGCCTCGGGCTTATACTACATGAGTTCATGAGTTGGCGTGCCCATCTGGACCATATCAGGCCCAAATGCTATGCCATAATCTCAACGCTTTTTCGCATGCGGCTTATCGGAGTACCTATAGATGCCTTATAATGGTATACAAAACACTGTTTTTGCCAGTTCTCTCTACGGTATCCTTATATGGGGTAGTGGGTTCGAGGTAGTTCTTCGTAGGGCGCGTATAATACAAAACGACGCTCTAAGAGCTGTATTTGGCAGGCGACGCAGAGACTCCGTCAGTGATCTCTATGGGGCACATAATCTCCTCACGATTGATTATTATATTTGCTGAAGGTTGCCGTGCTGGGCTTTAAAATTACTCGGAATATTCCCTACGATGTTTCGTTTCCTCTGTTCCCTTGTTTCGTAGAACCTCGAGGCGTGCCACAACATTGTAGGGCCATTAGTACTAAGAGATGTAGTCATCAAGCCGTTGCTTCTCGCTTGCCCGTGATATGGAGTAATATACCACAGCGCATTCGCCGCATCACTTCCCTGAATTGTTTTACACGTGAGGTCCAGAAATGGTTACTCACTAAGGGTGTTGACATGGCGGAGGCACACGTACTATTTGTGTTGTGTTAGGATGTCTGATTCTGCAAGGCTGAACAAACTTATTTTTGTGATTGTCCATGGCTGACAGCAAGATATCTTAATCCTTTTTATAATAATTATATTATTCAATTTTATATTTT